>JAJOHK020000078.1:0-46933 GCA_022457215.2 Leucocoprinus gongylophorus
AACTGGCTCCGAAACTGTATGGCTATGCTAAGGTGGACGGCGCACCCACTGCTTATGTCATGGAGTACCTTGACCGATCTGAATGGGAAACACTGCATAGATTTATGAATGCGAGTTCTACAGTCCTATCTCGTGCTGACCTACGGAAAGCTCTTGAAGACATTGTCAGTGCCCTGAAATCTAAGAACTACGTCCATGGTGATCTCCGGCCTAATAATATTATGATCCGCAAAGATCTGTCGAAGCAACCACTGGGCCTTATGGTGGTTGATTTTGACTGGGCGGGAGAGGCAAGTAAGGTCTATTATCCTCCGGGACGGAATCCAGAAATTAAGGGCATCAAGTGGCCTGGTAAAGCAGGAGGAAAGATTGAGAATGGTCATGATTGGGAACTAATAACATCCTGGCTTCGGTGTTAAGGAATGGTTTGTATTATAGTAATGTTTTCTAGATTACTACTTGTATGTACTTGAATTGTAATATAAAGTATTCAAGTTTTCAGATTATGTTTGTAAAGAAAGGGTTAGGAAATGGATGTAGAGTGTATAGGGAGAGAGATTTCATGCAAAGTAGTGCTGTTTGGTCTAGTAATGTCTGAAAGGCTTGACTGTCACATCCTGATTTGATCACATTTATTCTAACCCATAAATAAGGCTCACTCACTCATCTGCATCCCCAATTCTCATTCAGTACAGGTCAACTTTGTTTATTTCATGTTGATCACTTCTTGAATGTTCTCACTAGACTTTGTAAAAGAACTTGTATTATGACTTAAGTCTTAAAGTATTAAGACAAATGAAGAACCTTGTACTAGATTTAACACAAGAGAACTCAATAGAGTTCCAAGGACAAAATGTCTACCTTATATATGTTAGACTACTGGTCTATTCTACACTAATCTTAGCCTACTCTAAAAACTATATATACTACATCTCATATATAGGATGTTATTATTTTTCTAGAACCTTCTATGTCCTTTTATGTGATATATAATCATGTGACCATGACTTGTGATTGATGTGTAACAGTTTGTGACAGTCATGTGCAATATCATGCTAAACCCTAATCCTAAGTCTAAAATAAAAAGAAAAGAAAATAGAAAAGAAAAATAAAAAGATTAAGTTTACCATATTTAATTCTAATATTATGTTAGGTGTGGCTCGCACTTGAGGATGAAGGTCCACAGAGTTGGCTCGGACATGCACAGAGTTTAGAAACTCCTGCAATGAGCTTGGTGATGCAGACTTGCCAGAACGACCTTGGCCTCAACTTATGTGTTGTGCCTCCTACAAACTGCATAGTTGCAATTTCAG
Organism: Leucocoprinus gongylophorus; assembly: GCA_022457215.2. Taxonomy (NCBI): domain Eukaryota; kingdom Fungi; phylum Basidiomycota; class Agaricomycetes; order Agaricales; family Agaricaceae; genus Leucocoprinus; species Leucocoprinus gongylophorus. The sequence continues at coordinate 1,314 of JAJOHK020000078.1, forward strand.
AGATTGGTCTTGTAAGGAGTTATAAGGAGGGGAGTAAAGCATGTCACCATTGACACTGGAGATTTAGTGTCAACTTTTAGTTGATTATCAGGCTAGCTACTACAAAGAGGTCACTAGCCTTAAATACATAAAATAACAAAAGGAGTAACTAAAACAGATCTCCGAGCAAGTGTTTCATTAGTGAAACACTATATAGGAGTTCAGATTCGAAGAGGGGAAAACTCCATGTAAATTCCAAGTAAATTTGCGGAGTTTGAAGGAGATAATCAGGCAATGGATACAGATGAATATGACCGCGGATTTTGACTCAAATAAAGCAAAATAACCACGGACTTTTGGTGGAATTAAGTCCATTATAAAGTACCAAACTACCGACGGAGTTTTGGACACAAATAAGACCAAATATCCATGGAGATTTGATGTTGTATTGAAGTTAAACATGTCTCAGACATGTTTCAGAGTTTGGGATATGACACATTACTATCTCTTCAAGGTTTCTCCTTCAGAAGAACTGACTTCCATTTTCTTCAGTTTCTTTCCAACTTTCTTAAATACTCTGCTTCAAACTATCTATCATCCCATTTATATAACATCTTTGTTATATACTTTCCCAGTAATTCTCCTGTTTCAAAGTCCCTTTCTTCAGCTAAGTCCAACTTCTCTTACCCCCTTACTTTTGCATTTAACCTCTCTTTAAGCTCTGTTACTACTTTTTTTTGTATTTTCTAAGTCTTTTTCTATTTTCTAAATATCATGCTCTACTGTAAACCTCTTCTATTGTATCAAGTACTTCACTACTCCTTTCACTTTTCTTTTATTTAATATTCTTTAACTTTTCACTTGTCAAGATTGCAGAAAGTGGACTTTGTTTCTTTTTATTTTCTTGCTCATTTTTATTTTATTTTCAATTTATTTTTATTTTTCTATTTTCAGAACTCTGGGGTTAGGGTTAGAAGTAATCGGTCACATCAGTCATATCTGATAGTATGGTCATAACATTAATCATAGGACTTAAGAGAAGGAAGTAAAAGATTCTGGAATAAAATGATGTTATACAACATAGACACCATATGTTGGCCTCATGCTTTACACATGGTCATTTAGAGTAGGGTGCACAGTAGCTAGCATGGACCATATATAGGAGTATATAAAATAGACTATTTTGTAAAGAGCTCTTTATCAAGTTCTCTTATATCTTCTCTAATACAAGAGTATGATCTCTGAATCCACTCTAAAATTCTAAGGTTATAACATCACTCTTTTACTCCTCCTACTTCTACTAGTTTTGCTTTCTCTATATTCTATCCTTCTACTTACTCTCTATATCATACTATTTGACTTATATTCACTACTAGATAAATCCTTATTGAAGTTGGCAACTGTAATTTAATTACATTGATAGAGACTACCCTATCAATAATATATAAACTAATGTATTAATCTACTAGCTTTTTTGCTAATCTTTTTTTTAACATCAAGTTTTTTGTACTTAGTATTATCTTATTCCCTTTCTTCTATTTCTCTACTTATTTTCTCCTCCTATCTGCCTGCTATTTCATATTTTCCTGAGATTTTCTTAATACTACCTCAGCTTTCTCCTATACTTTCTTCATCCTCTTAGCCAACTTTGTTGCCTTTTTTACTTTTCTCTTTCTTCTATTATCTATTCCCATTCTTAACTCTTTACTATAATTCATTATATATGGAAATACTTTAGTTGCTAAACATATCTTGTTGTTTACTAAAAACTCTGCTATTACTAACCACTCTTCACTTTGGCTAATTCTTTTATCTATAATCAATAAAGAACTATAAATGCTGTTTTAATACTTAGTTCATTCTCTCTTTCTGACTATTTGTTTGTAGATAGAATGATGTAAACAATTTTGTTTCAATTTCCAACATTTTTTTCAGCTTTCTTGTCAATTCTACTACAAAATATGGTCCTCTATCTGATATTATACTTTCTGGTAATTCATATAACTTCTACACATTATCTCTAAATAGCCTTACTAATCCCTCTACCAATGTTCCTTTTGTTGTTGCTACAAAATGTGTTATCTTGAACAATTTATCACAAACTACTAGAATTGCATTTTTTCCAGCTACTAATAGCAACTTTATGATAAAGTCTACTATCAGATATATTCACAACTTTCCTAGTATCTCACTTAAATTTAGCTTTTCTACTAGTGTCTCTATTCTATTCTTTATTTGTTAATATATATCATGACTATCCACATACTTTCCTATACCTCTTGTTACTTCTGGCTACTAGTAATTACTCATAACTAACTCCATCATCTTCCATCTTTTTTTATATCCAGCCACTAGTACATTATGATGTAACTGGATTATCTCTACCCTTAACTCATTATCTTTTAGCACATATATCTTTCCTTCTTTTAATACTAAATCTCCTTCAATCTACTATTCATCTTTTTACAATATTTTTACCCCTGTCTTTTTCTTCTACTACTTTTACTATCTCTTTGTCTTTTCTCTCCTAGCTATTTTAACTTTTTCTAATATTTCTACTTCAAGTTCTCCTATTACTACTTCTGCTAAACTATAAATCCATTGCTCCCTAATTAATGTCTGATTGTTATTGCCATTTTCTATTCCTACTTTCTAGTCTGGTCTTCTACTAAGTCTATCTTCTTTTCCCATTTTTGTTCCTAGTACATGTTTCAAGGTGAAATCAAATCTTAATAGATAGAGTGTCCAATAGGCTTGTCTTATGTTTAATTTCTGCATCTTCATAAAATATTCTAGATTCTTGTAGTCAGTTCAGACCTTGAACTTGAATTTGGCACTCTCTAATAGATGCCACTAGTTTTCAAATCCCTCTATTATTGCTAATATCTTCTTGTTATGAATCTCATAATTCCTCTTTGTCTCATTTAGAGATTTTCAGAGAAAAGCTACCAGCTTCCATCTCTTATCCTCACACTCTATAGATAATACTTCTTCTGTTACATAGTTTAATACAACCACTTCCATTCTTATCTTTTTGTCTAAGTCTAGTACTACTAACACTAGTTTTTTTGTGAATTTCTTTTTCAACTTCTTGAATATCCACTTATGATATTTTTTCACCAGATTGTATAGTGGTCTGGCTATAACTATGAAATCTTTTATGAACTGCTGATAGTAGTTAGCAAGCCCTAAAAACTTCTGTATATTCTTAGAAGTTGGCCAATCCAACACACTCTTCATCTTTTATTCCTCTATCTTAATCCTCTCCAGTCCCATCACTACTCCTAAGAATTCTATTTCTTTCACCTTCTACTTGTATTTCTTTAGTTTCATATACAAATCATTCTCTGCCAGCCTCTTTACTACTTCTTTTACTACTTCATCATACCTCTCTTCTTCCTTTATCCCTCTTATAATGTTATTTATGAAACTCACTACTTCTCCAGTGTTGATCAAGTCCTGAAGAACCTTATTTATCATCATTTGAAATGAGTTTGTAAGTTTAAAGAATATTACAGATAGTTCAAATGACCCTTGTAGAGTTGTGAACACTGTCTTCCACTTGTCCCTCTCCTTTATCTATATATTATTATAACCCTATTGTAAATCTAAATTAGTAAATACTTTCTTGATACCAATATTTTCTATAATTCCCAAAATAGGAGATAAAGAGTAATTATTCTTAATTGTCCACTCATTTAAGTATCTATAGTCCTGAACTATTCTCTTTTTACCATCTTTTTTTCCTACAAAAAAAACCAGTGCTATTTGAGGTGACTTTGAGGGTCTAATATATCCTTTTCTTAGTTGTTCTTCTATGAACTTGCACATCTCTCCCCTCTCTTTCCTCAACAATAGACACACCTTCCTCTTTTTCAGTACAAACCCCTCCTTTGTCTCTATTGCATGATCCCACACCTTTTCTGTTGGTATCCTTTCACTTGCTTTCTTGCTAAAGACATGAATCTACCTATGGAATCTTTGAGGTACCACTTTCTTGGTCTCTTCTTCAGATTTTGCTGCTTCCTCCTCCTTGTCATAAATCTCCCACTTCTCTACTACCTTCTTCTGTTCTATTGTTCTCTCTTTTTTAGGTTTTTTTTTATTTCTTCTTTTTCTGTTATTTCTCTTCTTGTTTCTCTCTCTCTCTCTTCTCTTCTTCCTTCTGTTTCTGCTATCCTAACTTCTCCTGCTTCAGCCTCCACTACTTGCTACATTGTTACAGACATCTTGTCATCTTTACTTCTTCTATTCTCCAATCAATTTCAAGATTGTGATATGTAAGCTATAGCATTTCCAAAATCACACTCCACTTCTGGCCTCTGATCACATTAATTTCTATTCTCTTTCTATACCCTTGGTAATAAATATTCACTTTCACTGTATACTCAATATGTCCCTCTTTGTTGAAGAAACCATTCACATTTCTCACATATATGGATATTTTTATTTTTTTTCAACTTAAACCTCTGCTTTCTTACAAACTTCAAGCTTATTACCAGCTCTATTACTCTACTATCTTACAACACCTCCACTATTACTTTTTCTTGTGTGTTAATCCTTTCAAGCTCAATTTTTATAATAACTTCTCTTAATATATCCTTATTATCTAGTTTGTAGCAGAATTCATTTTCTATTACTCTAGAGAGCATTGCAAACCTATTGTAATTCCCAGAGCCTAGTCAAGGACTATCAGACTCTCTTTCCTATTTAAATTATTCTTTCCATTGTTCTTATAGTTAATTCTTCTCCCTTATTCTATTATTTCTGCAGTTCCTTGCAATATGACCAAGTCTCCCACAGCTATAACAGTTTCTTCCTTAATTCACATCCATAGCATATGAGTCATGTCAGTTGATTTAGGTTCATCATAGTTGTGTTTGTTCTCTCTACTCTCTTTATTAGAGCAGGCCCTGCTGGTATTTACTACTAGATTCTATACCTCCTTGACCAAACTTAGGGCTATGGTAACTGGTATGTTTTATCTTGAAGCTTGAACTCCTATCTCTCTTCTTCCTTGTAATCTTTTCTTTTGTCTACTCTTCCTCCAATATCTATCTAAGTTCATTGCTTTCTCATACCACTGCTTAATGTTTCTTAGAGGTCTTTTTGTCTCCATCAACTTTGTCCTAATTACTCTGTTCATTTCTCACTTAAACTATTCCACCGACAGTCTCTCTTTATAATCACTACCTCTTGCTACTCTTCTAAACTCCTGCACGAATTCCTTCATTATTCTACTTTCTTGCTCTACTTTTTTCAACTCTACTATCTTTATTATCTTATCATCTACTTTACCAAACTCTTTCTTCAGGTCTGCCAAAAATTGTTCTACTATTATATATTGTTATATGCTAGGTCTACCCATTTGGAGAATATATTCCTATAGTAATACTGCTTTCCCAACATCTACCATACAAGCTTACCTTCCATAGCAGCCACCTTTCTTACAATCTGCTCTTATGATGGTAATGCAACTATCTGGATATTCTGTCATCTATAATAGAAATACTCCTATCTATCACAGATAAGCCACTCACTGATTATGATACTTGAACTTAGTGGTGTTTCAGAGGTTTAGTATAAGGAGATAATAATAATAGATGATGAGTAGTATCAACAGGAATAATTGATGTTGTTAAGTCTAAGGTTTAGCCCTCAAACACAGAGGTATATATACAAAAGAGTGATGGTCTGTGCATAAGCTGTTGCTATCACATGATCAAAACTTGTACCTGATGGGAGCTATCATCTATCATAGCTGTTATAATACAAAAGTATGAACAGACTTCTAGGGTTAGGGTTAGGACCTTAGATAATTATTAGTCTATGGCTAGAGAGAGATAGGGGCATGTGACTAGGAAGTCACATGACATTATGTCATAGGCCTGGAGTAGTCTAGAGTAGTCTAGAAGGACTTAGGGTCTAGAAGGATTGGGAAGAGTTTAGAATAGGAGTTAGGGTTAGAGATGACATCAAGGGACAATAGTTTCTCATGGTGTACACATGGTGTGCATATGTATAGCAGAGATTAAGGAGTATGATGTTAGGGCACATGTATACAGCATGGTAGCCTTATGGTAGATGAGTAATAGAATATGAGGTAGAAGCATGGACCTTAGGGCAGGAGAAGCGTAGTCATAGCATGGACCAATGTTACAACATATATAAGTAGGGATAGTTCCTATAAAGAGTTCTCCATCGAGTTCTCTTGTGTAAACCCTATACAAGGTTCTTCTCCCAAACCAACACTAAGGTTTCTGAGTTGTAACAATAGCAGCTGTCAGGCTGATTTTAGAATATAACTAATTATGTCACCATATTGATATGCTTGTATCTCTATCAATACTTATCACTTTGAGACACATCATATATTATTGGAAACAGATTGATGAGCACTTTCCAACACAAGTTTAATTGTGTGAATTCGTTCAGCCATTCATGAGATATTAGCAGATAAAGCTTTTACAGCTACTAATGGTCTGATATCTCAGTCATTTGTTGTCACTTTTGTATCTCCTGTATATATGCAGATAGTTCCCATCCAGGGCTTTCCAGTGCAACTTAGTTTGTGAAAATCAGTCTACTAGTTGTGGAGATACAAGCTGAATAAAGTTTATGACATGAAGTTTCTAAGTACTTATGACTTCTCAAATAAGACTAATTCCCTTATAGCTGGTTATTTCAAGATATAGATAGTCTAAAGACTCCAGATAAGCTATGTGATTATTGAGACTTGAACAATTATAAGAATGGAAAAAAATACAATTAGAAAAGCTATATAACAGCCTATATTCTAGTGTAGCCTTAGTATCAAAGAAATTGAAGTGTTTAGTAAGATAAGAAAGTAACACTTCAGTATTCAAAAGGAAGTTCTTTAAGAGGACAAGAAATTATGGGTAAGTGTAAGTACTCTTTGAGTTTTTAGCACTAAGTAAAGACATTAGTATATGTTGTAAAGAAAGAGCAGTAGTTCTGAGATAGAACTGCTAAACTAGCTTCTTTAAATAGAGTTGAATTAGAATAAGGTCTACTAGAGCCTCAATTTCACTAGTGGGTAAAGTATGAAATATACTAAGAATCCAAATAGCAGTCTTATATTATATAGCTGTTAAAAGCAATACTTATATCTTGGTAGGCATTTTAGCAAAAAACTAGAGTTGAAAACAATGAATAGTAATTGAAACAACATATGAGCAATACAAAATCTATTTCTGGAGTAGTAAAAGATCTTTAGTTGAATTTCCAAACATGTCTATTACTTTGATTATAAACAATGTCTTAGTAGAATAGAAACAAACATATTTCTCAAAGAACAGATACTAATCAAAATAAAAGCCCAAATATTTCTAGTATATCTTGAACTCAAAAGTATGAGCACTAATTGCTAAGAGATCCAGCTTTAGATTAGAGTTATTACATACTCTAGAAAAATGAAAAAATATTCAACTTGTTATGCTTTATAATCAAGCCAAATCATACTATTAAGTTAGTAACTACTCTATAGCTACTGTGAAGCTCTGGCATAGTTGTATTATATGTTTTTCCCTTATAGTATTTGTTTTTATTTTTTAAAGCTTCTACTATAACCAATAGTTTCTTGTTATATCTTATAGTTTCTTTTAGCTATTTGCATTGTCTTTAACAAAAATATATTTGGTTTTCATTTTCCATTTTATTTCTGAAATAAGATTTCAATATATAATTATATGACTGTGACTGTGACTTGTGTAACTGAATTGTGACAGTCATATGTAATGTCATGCTACAACCTTAACTCTTAGTCTAAAATATGAAAATAAAAGAAGAAAAACAAAATTCATTATCTTCAATTCTGATATTACTTTTTTTTGAAGTATTAGTCTCTACTCTGAATTTTCTTTCTTTTCTGGGTAGAACAAGTACTGGTTAACTAGTAATCTTGTTTTTTAATTCTTCAAATATCTTGTATTTCTCTTTTTCTTGCCATTTCTTTTTTCTTTAAGTTTATTGAGAAGTTTCACTGTATGACTAAAGTTCTTGATAAAATACCTATGAAAAATTTTAAACCCTAAGAAGCTTTTCACTTCTTTCATCTTAGTGGGAAGACAAAGGAAAATATAAAGAAAATATCATTCAAGATGAAGAAGTATTACTATATAAGCTCTATATAATATTGTTATCTGAACTAAGTAGATTATTGACTCCAGAACTAATTTTATTAAAAAAGAAGTTGATAATCTAGAAAAGACATTAAAGATATTGCAGTTTCTAACAAAAACCATACCATTTCTACCTCTAACACACTACAAGTTTATTTAATCTAATAGAGAAAAGAATATTTAGTACTGAAATAAAATTATAGCAGAATTCATTAAATAAAAGTATAATATAGATACAAGTTATTGAGAATTTCTAATTGAAATGTATATAGAAAAACTGCTACATGAACTATTCTTTATGGACTTGACTTTATAAGAAACAATAGTCATTAGACTAACTAAGAAATTGGTAGCATTATACGTAGTTGAAGACTTAGTATTTCTAGATTAAAAGAGTTTATAAGAATATAAATATTAAAATGAGAATATTGTTATGATTATTACCTTATGTTCTATAGATATTCACCTTATGTTTGTCATGGCTTAGACATGTGTTGGAGTTTGTTTCATATTTGACTTATTTTTACTATACCTTGCATTTTCCTTATAGTATATTAGTCAGTACCTTATATAGTAGTGGAGGTCTTCTCTTATGCTTTCCTCATTGTTTCCTTCAAGAATACTTTTCTCTTTCTGCATGGTCATTAGGTATATAGTTGTAGATACAATCCTGTATTTTTATGCTTTATCAATTGATCATCTTCTTTATCCTTATTCAAGTCTTTGCCTAAGTTGCAATCTAAGCTAACCTTAGGATTATTACACTTAGACTTATCTGTAATACATAGACTTATGAATAACCTTGGCTTCAACTTGTGTGTTGTACTACTACTACTCACTTGGTTTCAATTTTAGAAGTAGGTCCAAAGATGGTTAAATGGACAAAAACAAGTATGTTGCTATTGATATCAAAGATTGATACTAATGTTAGTTGATTTACAGGCTAGTTAGTACAATGTAACTACTAGTTTAGATACATACAATGAATTATGTTGTCTAAGACATAAGAAGACTTAAAGTGAAGGTAGTATCAGATTACTGGAGATGTCTCTACATTGAGTGAGATTAATATCTCTGTCTAGCTCTATAAGTAACTGGATGTGTAATCAAATTGATCCTCAAAATAACAGAAACAGAGAATGAAGTACAAAGTGTTCAAGTTTAGTGCTATCTTTGTGAAGAAAGATATCATAAAACAAGATAAATTAAGTGACCAGGGCTGATAGTACCAGTATTAGGAGGATAGGTATAGACACCAGTAATATACCTTATCATAGCAACATGCTGGCTCTTCAGTTAACAAGAGAGTTTTCTTTTACCAGGTTCAGCTCCAACTTGACCCTGGCTGGAGTCAAAGTCAGAATCATTGAAGTTGAGTTGTACACTGTAACAATAGCAACTTTATCCTCATCCATGGTAATGAGAGACCAGAGCAGGAAGAAATGTAAGAAGTATTTTAAAAGAGTGTTGAAAGGCAATACCAGGCCAGGCGCCCCAGTTCCTGCAGTTTGCCCAGTTTGGCCCCTGATTTAGCCACCACACTGAAAATCCTCTAAGGAACAGGTGTGAGAATGACTGTAAAGTCAAACAATTGCATCCCACGATCACATCATGCATCAATCAAAAAGTATCATCTCCAGTCCTTATTACTATTTAAGGTTTCTCCTAAGTTTCTGTGTGAGTTCTCTGTATCCCATCGAATGTTAAGGGCACATTAATTTGCTTTTCAGTCCTTTGACATTGTGCTCTTTTTGCCATTTTGACCCTGTAATTTTCAAGGCTTTCTAGCAATAGTAGAATGGTTTTTATAATTGTAAATTTGAAGGAGATATTGATATAAAATAATTTTTCTAAACAAGGTCATCAAGTTATGTGTGCTGAAGAATATAGTCATGGTTATACGACCAATTCTGATGGTCATAGAGAAGGTTTCTCTTCCAATTTCATATTTTCTTTAAGATTCTCCTATAAGTTCCTTACTCCTCCTGCTCCTGTTTGAAACACTGATGTAACATGATGTGGACAACCAGTTCAGTAGGTTCTGTAGTGCGTGTTCTGCATTTTTCAACAGGAGAAGGGGTAAGGGTAACAAGTGATATGTACAGAGAAGCAAAGAGACTTAGTGCTCCAGGAGCGCAGATTTATGCAGAGTTGATAATGTCGTAGACCAAGTGCACAAGTCACATAGTCATGTTTCTCCCCCAAGCTGAGAAACAGCCATAAGTAAACCTGCTCCATCATCTGAAGGCGACTGCAGCTCTGTCAATGTGAGGCAATGTCATTTGTCATTCTACTCATTATAGCAATTTTGAGGTAGGCACAATCCCTTGTCCTTTGCAAAGTCAATGATCATTATCTCTGTGTCAAACAAATGGTGACGGATCATGCTGTGAAGCTTTTCGTATGATGGCCAATACGGCCCTTGAACCACTATAGAAGAATTAGACCCTCCCCCTGAGTTGAAAATACTTACAATGTCCCCTTCTGATGAGAAATCTAGGTTGTAAAGATCTATTGACAACAAAGATCTATTGACAACACTATTTCTATTAAGTCTGGGTATGTAAAGTTGATCAATAGAATGACGACAACAGAGCTCCTACTACCATCACCTGTACTGAAGATACATATAGAATATCTAATACCTCACCTTCCTCTGTGGGATTCTTCCAAAGAGTTATCTATTTGAGCCATCATGAAGTTGGAATTAGACATGAAGGGATATCGGGTCACAATGAAATCACATGCACACTTAGTAAGACTCCAAGTGAGAGAAATCTTGCAGCGTGCAATTTGCAAATCGAAGTTGACCAATATAGTATGACAGCAGCCTACATATTGCTTATTCTTTTCATTGATGATGTTGGAGAACAGAATGCACAACAGCATTGTGCAGTGTGAACAACTGACAACTTACCAATAATATTGGCTTGTTCTTGTGGAAATCTAAAGTATAAGTGATATAAGACAATATTACATACTATCCAAACACATCTGACTCCATCACAGATAACACTTATCTAAGCTCTACTCTACCTAAAACATCTGTGGAAGTGAATATCCTTCTTCTAGTCTATACACTACTTCCAGTATAGATCAACCTGGTTCCTTTTCATGTCCAATTACTCCATTACTGATCACATAGCTTCTTATGATCTCCATAGAACTCTAGACTTGATTTCCAAGGACTTTTGTGAACCCAGAGTAGTTATCTATCTCCTCCAATCCTTGGATAGTCTTAGTATTAGTATTTAAGACATGTAGATACTCTATAAGCTTATCTCAGTTCCATAGAGATAGCATGAACAACTGAGATGTAGCCACTAATCACAAGAATCCTTTTATATGTAGTGTTTAATACTATACTATATAGTTCTTTATCATACTAGATGTTGGCATAATGTAACATGAATGTACTTGGTAGGTATATGTCCAGAAGAGGAAAATATGAAAAATAAAATAATAGATAAGAAGATAAAAATAGAAACAAAACTTACTAACAATGACCTTCTAGTAGTTATATCTCTTCAACAAGTTTATTACTGGAAGGTAGTTATTCAGCTTACATAGAGAAAGATGAGAGAAGATACTGATCTTTAATATCACACTTGGGAAAGCAATCCAAAGACTATTTTCATGAAGATAACTTGATAGGCACAGTATTTTTTGCAGTGGGAGGTCTATGAATTTAGAGGCTAGGTATGCAGAAATGTGCCAAGTTGCTCTGAGGTTAGTAGGCTAACAATTTCCTATCTTCCACAAGTTGGCTTCATTCATTCTGAACTAATGCATTGAACACCAAACATTACCAGAAAAGGATTGATTGATGTTTAAGATTGATTAGTATGTTTTGTTTTTGATGTTTTTGATTTGTGATGGATGTGATCTTACTCGAACATTAATATTGTGGGAAATTTTTGCTTGCTTAATTTATAGGGGACAATACATTAACACTAATAGTTCATGTTCTAAGTATGTTTAAATAGGCTACAGAATATACATCTCTCAGTACCAAGGTTTCCTATTTTGAATTTTCAACTGTGTTTAGAATTACCAACAGACTAGATAGTGTCACAAACTTCATTCAGCTTGTATCTCCACAACTAGTGGACCGAATTTCACAAACTAAGTTGTACAGGAAAGCCCCAAATGAGGGCTATCCGCATATATGCAGGATGTACAAAAGTGACAACAAATGACTGAGATATCAGGCTATCAATAGCTGTAAAAGCTTTGTCTGCTAATATCTCAAGAATGGCTGAACGGATTCACACAATTGAACTTGTGTTGGAAAGTACTCATCAATCCATTTCCAATGGTATATAATGTGTCTCAAAGAAATAAGTATTGGTAGAGATACAAGCATATCAATGTAGTGACATAATTAGTTACCTTCTAAAATTAGCCTGACAGCTGCTATAACAGATGACAGCTCCCATCAGGTACAAGTTTTGATCATGTGATGGTAACAGCTTGTGCACAGACCATCACTCTTTCATATATATATCTTTGTGTCTGAGGGCTAGACCTCAGACTTAACAACGTCAATTATTCTTATTGATACTTTCCATCATCTACCATCATCATATCCTTATACTGAACCTCTGAACCACCATTAAGTTCAAGTATCACAACCAGTGAGTATTTTATTTGTGATAGATATTAGAATCCAAATACTTAGTAGGAATATGGTTAGTGGAGAATGATAGTTCAAGATTGAAAGAATCTGCTATAATCATGAGATTGTTACTAAAAGATGAATGATGAGGATAAGATGGGTCCCAAATGCTATCTCTAATATTAAAGTCACCAGTCATAATCAAAAGATTCAAAATATTAACCTCAGTATCCTTGAGATACTTTAAGGCACTGTGAGATGAGTCAGAATAAACATTCATAACCCAGAAGATAGTATTGTTATTGAAAAAAGAGGCAAGAAGAATGTCTTGATAGTTAATAACACTTTTGTGAAGAGAAAAGTAAAAGGAGGAAAGTTAGATGTTAATGTAACTAATAACTCTTAGCGAATCGTTAGTTGAACAAGGATCTCTAACAAATGTTAGCCAATTGGGATGATTTGGTACATCTATTAGAGGGGTGCCTTTGGCATTTGTAGTGCTAGGAATATTTCTAATAGTCATCCACAATGGCTCTTGGATGAATATGATGTCAAAGTCTTGATTGACTTCAAGAATGGTATTGATAATGAAGTTATTCTTTTGAATATTTTGTGAGAATATTTTCAATTCCTTTAAAATCATATTGCAGTTTTGTTTATGCTTGAATGGATTGATGTCCTTCTGGCTTCCTGGAGTTTAGTATATTCTTTGGAGTGCTATTTCTTGTTGAAACAGTGTTTCCAGAAAGGGCATTCTACAGAGTCAGCACAATGAGAACCCTTACAATTAATATACTTGAATGAGTGTGGGCATAGTTTGCCCTTCTTGGTTTCAAGTCTAGGAGGGTTAAGTTTATTGTTAGCTTTACAACACTATGCAAAGTCACGATGGTTATCAGTCAGATGTGGCCCATTACATTTGGTGCATTTAGAATCTTGAATATGGCAAACTCCTGTAGTGTGCCCCTATTTCCAACAATTTTTGCATTGAGGAGCACCTGGGTTCATGTTAGTATCCCTCACTATAGTAATGATACTTCCAACATTGAATCACCTATTGATGATTTTTTTTGCATTATTACTGTTCCATGTGTCCCAGATATCAATCCAGACAATAGCCACATCTGACTTGGGTGAGACTTTAATGACTCTCGGTCTTGACGCAAGGACAATATTGTTGAAAATGTGATTGTTTTTGAGGATACGTTCAATATTCTCAGAGGAGATGCACATGTTCAACTTGTCGACAAAGTATGAGATACCTACAATTTTGAGGTAAGACTTTGACTAGGGAAGTCTAGGAGTTACAATGCTGTCATTGTTGGTTTGAAGGGAGTTTTTAATATATTTTTCAATTTCCTGGAGGTTGGAATTTGATACTATGTTGTTAGTCATAATGATAATACCTTTGTTATCTGCACAAATAAAGTCAGCGCAGATGTTAGATTTGATGTTCTTAAGGACATGGTTGATGTTAGTGATGTGAGTGGCCAAATCTTTAGTGAATCTTTTACCAAGGTCATTGTTCATAGGAACAATGACTTGCTTGCACAATGGGCTCTTAGTAGTCATGTTGAGCCTAGGTTTGGGTTTGTCATTTGAGCTATTAATGACCTTTTGGATAGTATCAATTTTTCTGTTTGTGATATTCAGAAACGCCTTCTTAATTTTCAATGTGTTTATTGCAATGTTAGATAACATGGTATTGGACTTTGGTTTTGACAATGAGGCTTGAGTGTACAACTTGTTTATGGCAGGTTTTTCAATTTTTTTGAAAAATTTTGAAATTTTCTTGACTTCCTTAGGTAATTTGGCCAGGATAGGGGGCAGAATAGCTGATACAAATATAGGTTTGACAATAACTTTACCTTTGTTCAATGAGGTTTGAATATTTCTGGCTTGGGGAGAGAACTTGGACTTGACTTTGTTCCTCAAAATCGTGTTATTGTTATCAACATACAAAGCATCCCAGTGAGAGTCATATACTGCAGAAATGAATTCCCAAATAGCTTTACCCATACCATTTAGGTTCTTAACATCATTAGCCTTATTATTATTAATGGATTTACCAGCTATGTATTTTCACATTCTAGTAAGTGATTCTTTGATATTGAGAGCATCAGAGACTAGATGCTCCATGGAATCATGCAGCAAGACTGCATGAAAGTTTCTATCCCAAGACTCAGGATCTAGAGCCTTGTCTGGATTATAGTTGAGATGTATGTTGACCATGTTTTTACAATACAGTAGATTGAGAGTAGGGCCCACAGTCAGAGTGCACTGTTGCCTCATGTTGGAGGGAGAGTCAGCTGCCTTGATAACTTGATAATTATGACTTTAAGTCATATATTCCAGATTGATACAACCTGGAGAGCTGACAGGCTCATCTTCATCCATCCTGTCACTTTCACATTGAACGCAGATATGATATTCCTCTTTATTTTCACTTGATGATATAGATGGGGACCTAGGCCTATGTGTGCTAGTATCAAGAGAGCAACTTCTCACCTCATCCAAATTGTTGTTCAAATTGAACATAGCCCCAATAGGGTTGGTGACCATGTCAATATCTTCTTCAAATACCGATTTCAAGGAGTTAGAACTCATAGTAGCAGGGAATTGTGTTATATTTCCTAAGTCTCTAATAGGCACTACCATGCAAGATTGTGGTAAGAGAGAAAGAAGGAATGGACAATGGGCTGTCTTTAGTCTAAGATAATTTTGGCTATAGTTAATATATTTCTTTTTCTATGTAAGCTAGACATATTTAGTAGAATCATATAAAGTGGTCACAACTGACTAATAGCCATTATTAGAAACTACTAGCAACAATGGGCCCAAGACTATCTTTTTAAGTATTAAGCATATTTCTTACTTTGGACAAAAGTCTATGAATATTGTATAGAAGAGAATGAATAAATTTTAGGACTGTTTTAGTCAGTATATTACCTGATCACATGAGATATTTTTTTATTCCTGGTTATTTATAGTTGTCCATAGCTTACCTGAAGTAATTGGCAAGTTAGCTGGTCTTGTAGTTTAATGTAATGAATTTATTGGACAAGAGCATGATACTATCTTAAAGCTACCCTGTCATTTCAGCTTTAACAATTCAAACAAGGGTTTCTGCTCTTTCTCTTACATACCTATCATTCTTTCACATACTATACATGCTAAGTAAAAATTAACTAGTATTGGTGGATATAGGATTAAGAGTATAAAGTATTACTATGGAAACTTTGACCATTTGAGAAAAATAAGATGACAAAGGCTTAGGAAAGGTGAACTTGATTGAAAGTTCAAAAATAATGTCTTCTTAGTTAATAGTAGATGATTAGTGGAGAACAGTACATATAGTTCTAGTTGTGTGAATAGTTAAACTTTGTTTTCAACTCACCTGAAGCTTGATTGAAGTCTAAGTAAAAATTATATTAAATTAGATAGCCTTGGTGGATTATAGTTTAGTCTTAAATGAAACAAAAAAGAGAAGAAATAGAGAATAAGAAACTTTGGAAACATGATATTACACTAGGAAAAGGATCTTATATGGTAAGAAAAACTGACTTCATATACTGTCTTCTTGAAAGCAAAATATTCCTGGATTAAACTTGAGGAAAGTGAGAACATCCTTGAGGGATTCTTGCTTTGAGTTCCATGACTTCTTATATTGTTTATATTCAACAATGGAAGTATGATTGGTGATTAGTCTAGTGATACAATTGCACAGTAAGTTGGAGAGACTAAAATGTTTCAGCTATGCTCCACCTTTTGAATAAGTGGGACAAATAAATAAAATCTCTTCTCTTATAGTTAGACACTTGAAAGTACATTTGTAATTTCTTAACCATGGAATTGCATTCTTTTTTTCTGTTCTAGTCTTATAATGTTTTTCTGGGCAAGATAGGACTAATTTTGTGGAATTTCAATTCCTTGTCAACTAGTAAATATGGAGGCCATTTATTATCACTAGGATAGTCCCAAAATAAAATTGTATTACTCAAGTTATTGTTAAAGAAGTTCTTTGAGCCACTGGATATAGTAATAGAGGTATAGTTAATATAGATGAAAGAATGTGTCAAAGATTCTTCTGGCAGTCAGAATAGTATTGGTAACAATAATAATATGTGTGATACCTTGTGTTTGAGATAATTGACTGCAGTAAATGTAATATTCATTACATAATAAATGGTTTTCATGATAATTTTATATTCTCTCCTAATATGTGTGAGACTGATATACTTTTCAACACTTACATTAGAGATAATGAGTATGGTGTCATTGTTCTGGAATGAATTCTTGAAGATATTCTCAAGTTTATTATGATGAGCAATTCTTGCTTCAGTATTTTTACAATCTACTATATAAAAGGAAGAATAATCAGAAAAATTGTCTATTAAAAAAATTCCAGAGAAAGTTCTTTGTTCAGACTATTAAAGGTTAGTAAGACTTGATTAAGATGGTTATTAGTATCTACTATGGGACTTTTAATCTTCAAGCATTCCTTGGGAGTAAGATAACTTATGGCTATACAATAAGGATTGACCTGTTTGAAATAATGTATATCCAAACCAGAATTCAACATATACATATACTGTTTGAGAAGGAATGTTACTCTGAGATAGTGATATTCTATAGTTTTATTGAGGTGAAATTGAACAGAAATGAGACCAGTTATAGTCTCAACAAAAAGCTCCTACAATCTATAGAACTGTTCTTCTTTATATTTTCTTCAATTCCTTAATAGGTTGATATAATAGTGCTTATTTGAAATACCACAGCTAAAAGCCATACAGAGCAATGGGAAGGATACAAGTTCTGTATAAAAAACATTTGTGTATAGAAGAGAGTTTTTTTGTTGAGTTTTCAAACATTTTCATGCCTTTAATAGTAAATAGAGCTTTATTAGCATAATAATGAATGTGATATTGATAACAGAGTTTAAACTCTCTTATAAAAGAAAAATTCTAGATATTGTCATATATTTTTAAGTTTGAGTATGGTACTATCTATAGTCTGAGGTCTAGCAGAGGAGAATTAGTATTTTTTGTTAATGTAGAGAAATAAAGACCTCCAATTTATTGTGTTTGATTGCTAGACCAAATTGGTTGAAGAGAGATGAAATAATACCATAACTATAGTAAATTTTTGTATTAGACTTTTCATAACTCTTTTCCTAAGAAATGAAAACACTATTATTGACAAAAAGAAAGAACAGAAACTGGAATAGAAATTAAAAGGTTTTTAGGTTTTTTTATCAAATATATAGAAAAGAGAGGTAATATAAAGAGCTAAGAGAACAGAGAAAAGAGTATATCACTGTTCAATATTGATATCTGCTTTGAAATATAGTAATGTGAAATAATTTCACATGTTTTGAGTTTGTTTGTTGATTAAATAACTAGAGGAAATTCTAGTATTAAGACCTACTTTATTTAGAATCATTAGAAAAAGTTGATGATTCAAAAAAGAGAAAAACTGCACAATATCAAATATAAGAGTGCTTGTGTAAATGCTTTTAACTGTTCCACTTGTATGAGATATGTTAAGAAAATGTTGGCATCTGTTGTCAAACATTGTTTAATACTCCTTATATCAGTTTTGTAAATGATAGACTTGATTATTTTATTTTATTTCTTTTTATTACCTATTTTTATTTTTATTTTATTTTATTTATTGTATTTGGATGACAAGTGCAATGTGATGTCACACATGTCACAAATAAGAGTATAAAAGGATCTCAAACAGATGATATTATATAACATAGTAATAGTATGTTAGTCTTGTAAAAAGTATACCAGCTTTAAAGTAGGCTAAATTTAGTATATCACAGACCATTACCCAAGTGTATATAAGGTAGAATAGTTTGTACTGGGAACTCCATCAAATTTTCTTGTATTACTCAATGCAAAAGTTGTTTTTTGTTTGATTTACTTAGACCTAAGTTATAATATTAGAACTTAATACTCTTTTCTGAAACTGCTCAACAGAGCATTTTCTTATCTCTTACTCTCTTATTATTTTTGACCAAGGAACAACCTAGTCTTTTTTCTTTTTTTAAAACAATAATCTATTATATAGGGTATAATGGCAATTTATGGTAGCTTCTTTGTAACTACATACATAGAAACCAACTACATGGAAAGAGAAAAGAAAAAAGAAAAAAGAAAGTAGAAAAGAAAAAATAAAATAATTAAGTAGCTAAAAACAAGAATCAAACAATACCACTTTGCTATGTAATACTTTTATCAAAAGAGAATTTAAGAATGCTACAACTTGACTAAGCATATCCCTCATTGGATACCAAAATTTATTAAACCTTCTATAGTTATATAGAACATAACATCTTGTTTCAATTAAATAAGATCTATATAAACAGTTAATATCTTCTTTTAGAAAGAATCTTAAATGGTATTTGCCAATTAGAATATGATTGGTAATAGCTCTTGTAGTTCTAGCATATAACAAGTTTGAATACTTGAAATACTTGATCCATAAACTCCCTTTTATATATGAAGGTTTGATAGTATTGAGTTCATTGTTTAGTAGATTGAGGAATTGTCTTTTCTTAAGGCCAGATACTTAGAAGGTCATCTGCCAGTTGTTGATAATATTATTGCATTCTTCTTTCTTGTTGAAATCCCACAATATCTTTGATGGAGATATGAGAGTAAGATTAAATTTCTTTGTATTATTAACCAATGCATGTAGAAACTACTCAGTATCACTAGATCAATTCCAAAACTCAATGACATTGGACAGTTATTCGTTGAAAAACAACCTAAGATTCTGTAAAACAGCAATAAATTACTATGGGTGGGAATAAATAGATGGATCAAAAATTTGATGTTTTGAGTGGATTGAGTCAGTAATAACAATAATAAAAGAGGCATCCATGATTTGGATAGCTTGGTTGATTCCACATCTTATGGTGAATAACTCTACTTCAGTTGTAGTAATATTAATAGCATGATGGATTGTCTTCTTAATTAATATTTTGAAAATGATATTGTTAAGCTTCCAAAGATAAGTGATCTTACATTCATTATCATTGTAGTTTGCATGATGAAACAAAAATCAACTAGAGAATATTCTCTAGCCTAGGAAATTTTCTATATTTAAAGCATCAAATGAGGTGAAAATCCTATTAAGATAATTGTTGATATTTATAATGATACTCTTGATTTTTAGTTGTTTGGGAGTCATGTGTTCCAAAAAAATAATAAGGATATATATCATTTGTATCTAATTTTTGAAGATGTAGATATATCAGAATTGGACCTGTGATAGTCTTAATATCTAGAGTTAGAGATGTATAGAAAATACCTAAAATTCACAAGATAGCTCTGCACTGTATTTTTCTGAGCTTCTTAAGAAGGTATGAAAGTAGTTCATTATTATAATGCTACAGAAAGAAACTATAGAGTATAATAGAGAGTATGTATGTCCTACAGGGAACGTATTTCTGATGAGAGAGAAAACCTCAAGTAGAATTCCTGAGTATATTCATGTATTTGACTGTTAATAGAGCTTTGTTGGAGTAAAATGTGATGTGTTGTTGAAAAGACAATTTTCTGTTGAATATAAACTCAAGATATTTCCAGGTATCCTTGGATTTGACAACAGAACCTCTGAATTGGCTGAGGTCCAGCAAAGGTAGGTTGAAGAGACCATGTGATCTGGAAAAGTGAAGTACTTCATATTTCCTATGCTTTATAACTCATCTGAACTATTCAAGTAAGGAAAAGATAATGTTGTAACAAAAAATATATGAGTTTGTTGTTTCAAAAGATTTCTCTCAAGAAATAAAGAGTCTATCATCTATGAAAGAAAGAAATAAGACTGGTATTTTTAGATTTTTAGTTTCTTTTTCAAAAATATAAAAAGTAGGAAAAATATAAAGTGCAAAGGGAGTTGGAGAAGATGCAGAGTCTTGACCTATATCTACATCTACAGTAGAAGAAAAGAGAAGTGAAATTGTTTCACATATATTTTGTTTTTCTACAAATTAAATAATTAGAAAAAAAGGACAAAATCAAAACCTGCTTTATCCAAGATAATTAGTAAAAGCTAGTGGTTAAGCAAAGAAAAAAATTGAGCAATATCAAAAACCAAAGTACTTATTTGAAGTTTCTTAACCCATTCTAAACAAATAAAATAGCTAAGAAAAATACCTGTATCTGTGGTAGATTGTTGTTTGAGTCCTCCTAATAGATTGGAATAGATAAAATTGTTGGAGATTGCATAGAATCAGAGAAAGCAGATTGTGATCTAGAAAAGAAAAGTAGTATAGTGCGAGATAGTAAGAAATAAGATACTTACTGGCAGAAGCAGAGACAAAAGACTTCACTTTTTTTGGACAGATTGGCACACTAGAATGCCTTAAACAAGAGGGGGGTATGCTGGAAGAAGAAAAAGGAAACTCAGGAAGAAACAAAGGATTAGAACAGCAAGTACAAGCTCAAATGTCTAGATATCAAGAAACTAGGACAGGAATTGTTGGCTTCTCCTCAACTATAAGATTTAGCACTGGTTCCAGAGCAGGAGAGTTATTCTCCAATGGCTTTTTCAATAAGTTTTCCTAAAGTGTTTAGAAGTACAATAGGTTGAAATATCCTAAGAAAATTGTACAACACTTTATTAGGCTTTGGAATGATGATAGAGGACAAATTTTTAAAGTAAGATAGCTAATATTGGTGATTGATACATGGATTAGTGATATTGATAGTGTTAATTGATGGTGTTATTAAGATCTTTGACAACTGCTTTTAGGTACTTCCATGAAATTCAATTCAAACAAGAGGTGGATAAATTATTGTATTTGTTAACTGCACTTTTAAATTCCTTATTAGAAAAAGATATCCATATTGATGTGAGTTTCAATGGGATTTCATCTAAAACTTCAGGATTTATTTGTTGATTTGGGCTGAATTGAATGTTTAGTAGAGCACTTGCCAGAGGTTATCTATTTTAATATAGAGTTGTTCATTAAATTGAAGAGCTTTAATAGCTGGTAGTTTATGCTTCTTGACCCAGTTCATTAGATCTCAAGGTTATTGATTTTTTGAAGTGATTTCTTGTATTTTGTCATCAATGAATAATCTCTTGGTTCTCTTAACAGTGCTCTTGAATGACTTCTAGTCTTCAATCAACTTTGATGATCTGTAATTCCTGAGTTTGATTTGGTATTCTTTGTTACACCAATTCTTAAATGTTCTAGTAATATTGATATATCTTGAGTGTTTATACCAGATTGTTTCTGATATTCTTGTATATTCTTGGAGAATATTCTTCAAAGTATCTTTGTTCAAAATTATTGTCATATCTATACTTCTTATAGCCTTAATGAGATCATAAATTAAGTTTTCTTCCTTTTCACTATTCCTAATGATAGTTCCACATTTATCTTGAATAAACTCTTCAGTAATGGAGATATCAACAGTTAACAGAGTGTGATTGGATGGGTATCAAAGCCTGGGATAGATAATGTGTTTATCAGTTCTAAATTTGAGTTGTTAGTGTTATTGGAATATTAAGTAGGTACCTATTGAACAGGAGAGGAAAAGATGAGGTCAAAAGAGTCCACAATCTCTAGTAAAATGTCATTATGTTTTAAATATTCACTTTAGTATCTTTGAGATACTTTAAAGCAAATTGATAATCATCAGAATAAATGTTAATCATGAAGAAAATATTATCATTATTAAAGAAGAAAAAGCAATAAATGTCTTTATGATTAAAAATATCTTTTCTCAAAGAAAAATACATATGAGAGAAGTATATATTGATGTATAAAATAGCATGAGGGTGATTATTGTCATCATTTGGGAGTTTGAAGAAAGTAATCTAGTTAGAATAATTTGGAGCACTTACTAAGCTGTCTCTATCTTTATTAGAGAAACTCAGTATAGTACAAATAAATGATTAAGAAGGTTCCTAAATGAAAAAAAAAATATCAAAATATTTTTTATTTTTTTTACATACTATCTATTAGGGTTCTGTTCTTCCAAATATTTTGCAAAATTTATTTGAGACTTTTTAAAATTGTGTTTAGATACTGCTTACAGCTGAGTAAATTTATTTGTCCCTAAAGTCTTGGATTTCTTAATATTTCTTGGAGTACTATTCTTTGTTGAAATAGTGTCTCCAGAATAGGCATATGCTAAAATCTGCCTGATGATTGTCTTTGTAGTTAAGGCATTTGAAAGTATGGAAGCATGGCTTACCTTATTTGATTTCAAAATGAAGAGAATTAGTCTCAAAATTTGCTTTGCAACACTAGACAAAATGTCTGTGATACTTGACCTTGTAAGATATATTACATTTAACATATTGTGAGTCTTGAGCTTGGCAAGAAAAATTCATATATCTTCACTTTCAGCAATTCTTGCACTAGAGAACATCTGGGTTCATATTTATATCTTGTATGGTAGTGATGTAACTTTCTACATTGAAGCAATGGTTGATAAGGGTCTTTGCAAATATACTGCTTTAGAAGTTCTAAATATCAATGGACATGTCTGATTTGGATAACACTTTAATGATGTAAGACTTCAAAATAACACATGGATTTGATAATTGATTTGACCACACTTAAATTAAAGGGCATATTTGTTACAATCAACGCCTCCTATATACAGTATAGACTAGGGTCAAGGGTAATGATGGCATGATCGGCTACACTGCAACTGTCTCAGTCAGTGCCTCATGTAGTAGGTGCTATGTCCTTGTCTCTATCTCATGTATTATGACTCGACTGTACCATGTACTCAGAATATTTTCATCATGGGCTCTTATTATATATAGAGTAGATACTGCATTGTATCTTTACACTTGACCAATTGCATCTACTCTTATTCCTTTCTCAAGCCTTTGTCTAAGTTGCAATCTGGGCCAAGTCTAAGATTGTAATATTTGGTAAAGTATCACCAGGCTTATCTTGCAAGAGAGATGCAGTAAAGAAGAAAATTTTACAAACAAAAATGATTGTGGTAAAAACCACAGACAGACAAGATGGCAAGACAAAGCCCAGATGCTATTGAAGCATTAGAAGAGATATTAGGATCATTAGGGATTACCAAAGACAACATATCAAACAAAAGTATAGAACCAGCAACATCAGAGACAGAAGAAATGTTGACAGTACCAGCACCAGCAGTATACAACAAGAACATACAGACAATGATGCCAAAAAGTATGGTCCCAGACCCGGAGTGGTTTGATAGGAACAAAACAAAGTTTGAAGACTGGTAGAGGAAAATCAGACTATTCCTTAAGAGTAACAGAGTAGTTGCAGCAAACAACAAGATCACCACAGTGCTAGCCTGACTTAGAGAAGGTGTAGCAAGAATTTATGTGTAGAGAAAGATAGACAAGTTAGAAGACACTTAGGACTGAGAAGAATTTGTCAGGGAAATTAAGATAGTATTTAGCGACAAGAGCAAAACAATAGATGTGGAATGGAAGATCATAATATTCCAACAGGGCAAGAATCATATTGCCAATTTTATGATTGAATACAATGTGTTGGCTATGAAGGCAAAAACTGATGACATGTATACTATATTCTTACTCAAGAAGAACATACAAGCAGATATTATCAAGACCATACTAGAATACTCACCAATAGCAGTACCCAATACACTTAAAGAGTGAAAGGTGGCAATTACCTCAGTAAGACAGGGGTATAAATCTACAGAGAATCAAAATGACTATAAAACAAGCACCAGAACAACTTTTGAAGAACAAGGAGTACCCATGGATATTGGGAAAGCTTGAGATAGCTTTGATGAAAATGGAAGACCAAGATGTTTCAACTGCAATGCATATCGATATATGGCAAGAGAATGCAGGAAACCAAAGAAGGATAAAGAGATAAGGAAATGTTACAAATGTGACAAAATAAGATACCTAGCAAAAAACTGCAGGTCCAAACAAAAGATAAAAATCAGGAGAATCCAAGAAGAGGCAGATGAATTGGATGAAGAAGAAGACAACAAAAAGAAGGATTTTGTAGAAGGTTTAGAGTAGGCATGATACAACAAACCTTTGTACATAAAGCCCAAAATTGATATATTATTCCAAACCAAAGGAACAACAAAGCAAGGAAAATGAATTACAATTACAAGCATTGGTAGATTCTGGTTATACTTATACTAGAATTAATAAACAACTAGTCAAGGAAGAAAGGATCAAGATGAAACCTATAGACAGATCATTCAAAGTCTTTAATGCAGATGGGACAAAGAATAGAGAAGTTACTTGATTCATACCATTAGAAGTAGAGATCAACAGACACAGAGAACAAATTGATGTAGCGGTCACAGATTTAAATGGTACCAACATGTTTTTGGGATATGACTGGTTGGTGAAACACAACCCAGAAGTAGACCAGAACAAAGGAACAATGTAATTTACGAGATGTCCAAGAATATATGGAACAAATCATCAGAACATATCTTTCACACCCAGAAATCAAAGGACACAAGCAACAGATGGCAATGACAAAGAACAATAGGTAATTGGAAAGGAATCAGATCCAACAAATCCAGAAGATCTTCCAGATTACATTTGATCCCTTATGTACCTTTTCAACAAGAATAAATTCAAAAAGCTACCAGAAAGATGAGAATGGAACCATGAAATCAACCTAACAGAGGAAACACCTAGAGAACTCAATGCAAAAGCCTACACTATGACAATGAAAGAAGATGAAGCATTGAATCAATGGTTGGATAAACAATTGAAAGTGGAATTGATCAAGGAATCAAAGTCAAGATATGTGGCACCTTGTTTTTACATTCCAAAAAAGGATGGATCCCTATGGTTGGTTCAAGACTATCAAAAGTTAAATCAAGTTACCATCAAGAACAAAACACTACTACCATTAATTGTAGAAGTTATTGACAAACTAAAGGAAGCCAAATACTTCAACAAGTTAGATTTAATTTGGGGATACAACAATGTTCAGATAAAGGAAGGAGACAAATGGAAAGCAGCCTTCCTAATAAATAAAGGGTTATTAGAACCTCAAGTAATGTACTATACAACTCTCAAGAGACATTTCAACAGATAATGAACAGTATATTCTGAGAACTACTACATGAATGAATATTGGCAAATTATATGGATGACTTTGTAATACCAGCAAAGAATGTAAAGAAACTTGAATAAAGGACAATCTGATTCCTCAAAATTGCAGAGAGACATAATCTATGTTTCAAACAATCCAAATGCAATTTCAACATGGAGGAAATACCTATTTTAGGAGTAGTCATTGGAAGAGAACAAGTTCAAATGGAAACCAACAAAGTCAAGGCAGTCAAGAAATAGAAAACTCCTACCAAGATAAAGGAAGTGGAAAGCTTTCTAGGGTTTGCCAACTTCTACAGATGATTTATAAAGAACTTTAGTCATATAGCAAGACTTCTTAATAAATTAAAAGGCAAAAAAGAGTGGAAATGGGGAGAAGAACAACAGGAAGCATTCAAGGAATTGAAGGAAAAGATAACAAGTCAACTAGTTCTCACTTTTTTGAGAAGAGAGGGAAAATTTCAAGTGGAAACTGATGTATCAGGGCATGCAATAGGAGGAGTCTTATCACAAGAACAGGATAGCAAGTGGAAACCTATTGCATTTCTATCAAGAACAATGCAATTTGCAGAATGAAACTGTGAGATATATGACAAAGAATTACTTGCAGTGGTGGAATCTATTACAAAATAGAGACAATACTTATTGGATGCCACAGAGACATTCAAAGTCTAAACAGACTATGAAAATCTTAAGTATTTCTAGGAACCACACAAACTTAATGGACAACAAGTGAGGCAGTACTTGAAATTACAGAACTATGATTTTGTACTATGACATATTCCTGGAAATACAAACATGAAAGCCAATGTTTTATCAAGGAAGGACCACATCGATACCATGGAAGACAATAAAGATATATAGATATTCAAAGATAAAATGTGGACAAGGAGACAAATCATGGCAGAAATCAAAATAATATGAAGAAACTACTATATTGGAAGAGATACAATGGAATAGAATGAAAGAACAAGAAGTACACAAGAAACTGGAAAAGAAAGATAGACAAGCATAGTAAAAAGATAAAATTGTCTATGTGGATAGAAGAATCTACATACCAAACAGCCAGAAAATTAGAGAAAAGATACTTCAATAAAACCATGAACCAGTGGACATATGACATCCAGAACAACAATAGATGATAGATTTAATCAAAAGAAACTACTGGTGGCCAGAAATCAAGAACGATGTTAAAAGATATGTTCAAGGATGCTTCAAATATCAACAGAACAAAGTACAACACATGAAGAAGACAGGAGAATTACATTCTTTGAAAAACTAGAAGGCCCATGGAAAGAGATCAGTATCGACATTATTGGCCCATGATTAAAATCCAATGAAAAGGATGCAATCGTAGTTATTGTGGATTAATTTACAAAGATGATTCAACTCAAAGCAACAACAATAAATATGTTATTGGAGGAGATTGTAAAGATTTACTGAGATGAAATATGGAAATTATATGGGATCCCAAGAACTATTCTCAGTGATAGAGGACCTCAATTTGCATTAAGGTTTATGGAAGATCTTATGAAGGCATTAGGAACAAAATGAATGCTATTGACTGCATATCACCCTCAAACAGATGGACAGACATATTATAAGATGACTGTGTAAACAGACTTTAGGGTTAGGGTTAGTAGACAGAAATAGGACAGTAGTAATTATTAGTCTACAATAGAGGAAGAGCACATGACCTGGAAGTCATGTGATAGAGTCTAGAACGGTCTAGAAGGATTGGGAAGAGTCTAGAAGGAGTTAGGGTTAGGAGTGACATCAAGGGACATGAGTTTCTCATGGTGTACACATGGTGCATGCATAGTGACGGAGATTAAAGAGTATGATGTCAAAGCATATGGACATGGCATAGTGGCCTTGAGGTAGAAGCATGGTGGATAAGTAATAGAACATGAGGTAGACACATTGTTGTAGTATGGACTACATTGTATTTATATAAATAGAGGAGCAATGCAGCAAGAGCTCCTTGTTGAGTTCTCTTATAATTCCCACTACTAGATAGCCTTCTGTGAGCTTTGCTGAAGTAAGCATACTACAAGTGTTGTTCCGGCAAGTGGTTGCTACAATAAGACAGAGCAAATCAACTAAGAGATTGGTACCTTTTTGAGATACTACATCAACTACCAACAAGACAACTGGATGGAATGGCTAGCAGCAGCAGAATTCCAATATAATAACAAGAAACACACAGCAACAGGATACATCCTATTTGAACTTAACTTTGGATGACATCCATGGAAAGAGGACTTAACTGTGCAAACAGAATTTCCAAAACTAGAAGAATTCTTGATCGGTTTACAGAAATGTTAAAAAAAGGCAACTAAAGCAATAGACATGGCCAAAGAAATGATAAAGAGGCAGTTTGACAAGAAGAGGCAAAATCCTCAAGGACTGAAGGAAGGAGATGACATATGGTTGGAAGCTAAGGAAAGGAAAAATATATCCTTTGCCCAGAGAAGAAAGAGAAGAAGTGAGGAAGTTTATTCAGGAGTAGATGAGAAAGGGATACATTTGACTGTCCAAGTCATCTCAGATAGCACCAGTGTTCTTTGTGGGAAAGAAGAATAGGAAGAAGAGGATGGTACAAGATTATCAACATCTTAATGAGTGAATAATCAAGAATAATTATCCATTACCACTCATTTCAGACATTGTCAAGGATATTGGAACCAAAAAGGTGTTCATAAAGTTGGGTTTGAATAAGAATACAGCAATATGAGGATTAAGGAAGAAAATGAGTAAAAAGTGGCCTTTACCACACCAGAAAGGTCATTCAAACCTACTGTCATGTTTTTTGGTTTGACCAATTTGCCAGCAACATTCCAGGCTATAATGAATGAAATTTTAAGAGATTTAATCAATACTGGAAAAGTAGCAAGTTTTATCAATAATATAATAGTTGGAACAAAGGAAGAGAAAGGACATGATGAGGTAGTGGAGAAAGTTATTAAAACAATGGAGGAAAATAATTTATATGTGAAGCTATAAAAGTATAAGTAAAAGGTGAGAAAAGTAGGATTTTTAGGAGTAGTAATAGGAAAGGATGGAATAAAGATAGAGAAGAAAAAGGTAAAAGTAGTGTTAGACTGGCAAGTTCCTAAATTAGTGAAAGATGTGCAGAAGTTTTTAAAACTAGCTAACTATTATAGGTGATTTGTAGAATATTTTGCCAAGATAGCAAGGTTATTACATGAGCTGACAAAAAAAAAACAGAAATGGGTATGGGATACAAGGCAGAAGAAGTCATTTGAAGTGTTGAAGAAAAGATTCACTATGGAACCAGTCCTAGTGGCACTAGACTTGGATAGAAAGATGAGAATAGAGTTAAATGCATGAGACTTTGTGATAATAAGAGGTAGAGACTAGTAGCTTATCTCTCTAAATTTTTAAATGAAACAGAACAAAATTATGAAACCCACAATAAAGAGATGTTAGCAGTAATTAGAGAGTTGGAGGTATGAAAGCATTTATTAGAAGATACTAAGTTTAAGTTTGAGGTCTGGACTAATGATAGAAATTTGAAGTACTTTATAAAGATATAGAAGTTGAATCAAAGATAGGCTCAATGAGCCTTAGATTTTATTTCATCTTGAAGCATGTACCAAGAGTAAGAATAAGAAAGACAAATAGTTTGAGAAGAAGGCTATATTGAAAGGAGAAAGTGGAGAAATATAATGAAAATCAATAGTTAATAAAGAAAGAATGGATTAGAGAGATAATGGAAGTAATAGTGGAAGAATCAGAAATAATGTTGATATAAAAGATAAGAGGAGTAAGAGAAAAGAATGAGGAAGTAGTAAGAGTTATTAAAGAAATAAAGAAAGTAAAAGTAAGAAATTCAAAAAGTGAGAAATGGAAAATTGAGAAAGATTTAGTACTAAAGAAAGGAAAGATATATGTGCTAAAGAATGAAGAGCTGAGAATGGAAATAATCTGGTCACACCATAATTGTTATGAACTTAAGACTAGTGTTAAGTCAAAAGAATGATATTAGATTAGATTAATCACATGAGAACTTAATAGAGTTTCTAGATATAGTGTATCTATTTTATATACTCTTTGGCTCCTAGTCCATACTACACTATTTTAGTCTGCCCTAAAGAGACATATGTATACCATGTAGTATGACATCATTGTTTTAAAGCCTTCTATAATACATGACTGTATGATTGTGATTGTAATCATATCATGTGATATATAATGTCATGCTAACCCCTAATCCTTGGTTCCAGACTAGTACAATGAAGGAAAAGGAGAAATAGAAATAAAAAATAAAGATAAAAAATTTAGAGTTTATCTTCTTTAACTCTGATAATGATATACTGGTAGCAGGATATAGAAGAAAATAGAAGATAACAGAGTTAGTAATGAGAAATTACTGGTGGCTAGGAGTAACAAATAATATTGGAAAATATATAGAAGAATATTGTTATGAGACGCTCTGGACATGGACAATTTTTATTTTCTTTTTCTTTTATCTTCTAACTTTATATGAATCTTGTTTTGTTTTGTTTTCTTTTTAGGGACGATGAAGAGGCACGTGACATTGCAGTCACATGACATGTCACATAATGTGACATCATAAGCCTAGAACATAGTGGAAAGATCTAGATGATGATGTCAGGGCACATGTATGCAACATGGTGGCCTTGAGTAGGAAATGAGGCAGACATGAGGTTGTAGCACAGACCAGATGTATTTAGTATATATAGGATGCTAATTTAGCAGAGACTCCTTGTCGAGTTCTCTTGTGAATTCCCCACTTGATATCCAACTAAGAGATTTACCATTTGTGTGATCATTTGTCTTTGTGATAAGTGGTTGCCACAACAAATATGATATGTATCAGAGAATAAAGAATAAAACAGAGACACTAGTAGGAAAGTTGATGATAAATAAGATACTAAAGAAGTTATAGACCTACTTGATAGTAGACTTTATAACTAAGTTATTATTAGTAACAGAGAAGGATGCAATATTAGTAGTATATAATAGGTTGTCTAAAGTAGCTCACTTTATAGCAATTATAGAGGTGATATTAGCAAAGTGTTATAACCTTAGCTTGGCTTAGATTGCAACTTAGAAAAAGACTTGAATAAGAGTGAAGAAAGAGTCAATTGGTAAAGTATAAGGATAAAGAATAGTATCTATAGCTATATATACCTATTGACAATAAGAAATATATATAATAGTTTTGAGAAAACAATGAGGAAGCCTTTATTACTATATAAGGCACTGACTAAGTATATATGTGGAAACAACAAGGTACAGTAGTTAAATAAAAATGGAAATAAACAAACCCCAACATATATTGTCTATGAAGCAATCTCCTGTAAGATATGAGATATTAATTATAACAATACCCCTATTTTTAGCATTCATGTCCTCATAAATTTTAGTCCAAAATTACCAAGTCTTCAATGGCATATGATGCTACCAGTTTCTTTGTTTGACCTATCATGATTTCTTCTTCTTGTAGTATTAAGGCTATAAAAAAAAGTTCATATAGTGGTCTGCCTGAATATATTTCAATATTGGAAATTCTCATTGACTTGTATCTGAGTTATGTTTTTATTTGATGAACTTAGCTGTGATTTCTTTTCAATATTATCATTCTTTTCTCCATTTCATCATATAGTTTTATAATGTAATAGTAGAATAAACATTGGTTCAGAGGTTTTTTTGTTTGTTTAATTCCAATGATATATTATATGGTTTGTATAAGAATACTTCTTCATCTTGTATAATTTCTTCATCTTTCTGTTTTTATTTGTCAATATCCATCAGTTGTAGTGTTTTTAATGTGTTTTTTGATATGCTTCTTGAATCATTTTGATATGTTTCCCTACTTTTTTGTTTCCTTTGTCTTTATATCTGTCTAGTTCATCTGCCAGCAAAACTTGAATATAATATGCTTGTTCTTCCATTTCCTCTTGAATAATATTTTATAACTCTTTAGATATGCTGAATATATCTCCTCTAATCTGCATCTTGTACATATTACTTACTTATAGTATGGTAGTTTCAACTTCTATTAATTGAGTGTTTGCAAATTTAGCTAATCTGATTATATTCTGAAGTTGAAGTTGGATATTGGCTATTATCTCCAATCCTCTAATAATCTTGTGATATTTTCTTGTTCAATCTTTTCTTTTATTGTTTAGAGTAGTAATGAGATCTATATTATTGATAGTATGAGAGATGTATAAGTTGGGAGAAGTAGATGCAATTATGAATTGATAAGCCATTTGGATAAAATTCTTGATGTTGGTATAACTTGAAATGTCAATTTAGGATTTTACCCTTCTATTTTATAGGTTTTGACTTGAAATCTTTGTTCAGTAGATTTCAATTGCCTCCCTAGCATGTGGTAACACTGATTCTGCTATCCATCAATTGTGTTCATTTTCATATCCTTTCTAATGTACTAATAATTGTATATTGTATCTTTGTTTTCTGTGTTTCATACTTCTTCCACTATATATTCTTCCTCATTAATAATGTCTAGTAGTAGTGCTAGATCCATGTGTTGTCTTATGAAATGTGGTTTTCTGTATTATGTCAGCAAATATTTATTAAACATGTTATAAATTATCTATTCTTCAAGTAGTTTCAATTGAAATGCTTCTTATCCAATGTTCTTTATAATTTTAAAAGAACCATATATTTTTTGGTCTAACTTCTTTGAGGGTCAATTTAAATAGATATTCTTGACTTCCAGCTACACATTTTCTCCTATTTTCAATTCTTGTAGATTTCATTTTTTCTTGTCAAACTGTTTCTTTGTGGCTTCTTTTGCTATTTCCATCACTCTCTTTGCTTCTTCCCAACTTCTTCATAGTTCTTCAAGGAAAATTTCCAGCTTTAGTAATTTTATTTTCACTGTTAGATTTCCTTCCCATAGATATCTTACAGAGTTTAATTTGAATAAGGTATGTTCTGTAGTTATATATTTCTTGTTATTATACTGGAATTCTGCTGCTGACAAACATTCTGTCCAATTATCTTGTTGATAATTAATATAGTATCACAAGAATGCTTTGACCTTTTGATCAATTCTCTCTGTTTGACTATCTATTTGAGAGTATCTATACATAGTGTCCTTTTTGTCTCTAGTGCTTTTGTTAAATATTCAATGAACTTTGAAGTGAATTGAGGTCCTCTGTCACTAAGAACTCTATGCAATATTCCATGTATTTTCCATATTTTATTCTGATAAATTTTAGCTATATCTTCTGATGAGATTGTTATTGTTATTGCTTTGAGTCTGATCATTCTAATGAATTGATCCACAATAACCACTATTGTATCTTTGTTGTTTGATTTTGAAAGTGATCCAATAATATCAATACTAATCTCTTGCTATGGTTATTTAAGTATTTTCAGTAGATAGAGCTCTCTGGCATTTTCCATGTTTTACACTTTATTTTGTTGATATTTTGTATATTCTTGAACATATATCTTGATGTTATTTCTTATTTCTAGCCACCAAAACTTTCTCTTGATTGACTTGAGCATTTTTTATTGTCCTGGATGTTCTATATCTGCTGGTTCATGGTTTCTTGTAGGATTTGTTCTCATATCTTCTGTGTCAAGATCACAAGAAGTGGACTTAGTTTCTTCCTTATTCTCATTCCTATTTCTATTTTCTTTTCAAGTTATTTTCCCTTTTCTATTTCTAGCACTTAGGGTTAGGGTTAGTAACAACATGATACAGTCTACTATCTAACTCTGCCCTATAGTCCATGCTCCATCCTCATGTCCGCCTCACTTCTTACTCAAGGCCACCATGTATACTCCATGTGCCCTAACGTCATCTTCCAGACCATTCTACCATGTTTTAGGCTTGTGACGTCACATCATGTGACTTCCTTGTCACGTGCCTTCTTCATCGTCTTTCCAGGAAAATAAAATAAAGAAAAAAAGAAAAGTAAAATCAGAAAAATAAAAGAAAATAAAATGAAAATTGTTAGTATCCAGATGTCCATGACAATAGTCTTACAACTTCAAATACCATCTTACTTGCTATCCATTAATTTTGTGTAATTCTTAGAAATATTTGAGATTCTCATGATCTGTCCAGACTTCAAATTTCTATGTGGTATCTAGTAGATATTGTCTCTACTTTGTAAGAGTTTCTACCATTGTGAGCAATCCTTTGTCATATATCTTATAATTATTTTTTTGGCTATTTACATTGTACTTGGTAAAAACACAGTGGGTTTTTATTTCTCTTCTTGTTCTTGGGACAAAACTCCTTTGATTGCATATCCTGAAATATTGATTTCCACTCTAAATTTTTTATCTCTCTTTGGAAGAACAAGTACAGATTGAATTGTGATCTTGTCCTTTAACTCCTTGAATGTCTTTTGGCATTCATTATCCCATTTCCATTCTTGAGTTCATTAAAAGGTTTTGCCTTGTGACTAAAATTCTTAATAAAATGTCAGTAGAAGTTTGCAAACCCCAAGAAACTTCCCATTTCTTTTATCTTGGTTGGGATCTTCTACTCTTTGATTGCCTTCATTGTTTTCCAAATGGACTTCTCCTCTTCTAACTACTACTTCTAAAATAGATATCTCCTTGATATTGAAGTTGCACTTCAACTATTTGAAGCAGAGATTATGCTTCTCTGTTATCTTCAATTATCCTTTATTCTAGCTCCTTCTTGGTCCTTGCTGGAATGAAAAAATCATATATAATTGGCTAATACCTCTCTATAAAATTTTTCAGAATAAACCTTTTTTTGTCTCTTTCTTTAATTTATACATTGTTGTATTCCCAGATAAGATCCAGCTTGTTGAAGTATTTGGCATCTTTTAACTTGTTAATTACTTCTCCAATCTTAGGTAATAGTGTCTTGTTATTTATAGCATACTGGTTCAATTTTCTGTAATCTTGTACTAATTATAGTAATCCATTCTTATTTGAAATATAGAAACATAGAGCTGCATATTGTGAACTTGATTCTACAATTAGTCCTGTTTTGAGCTGTTTGTCCAACTATTGATTCAATGCTTGGTTCTCCTTGACTGTCATTCTATAAGCCTTTGTATTTAACTTATTTAGAGCATTTTCAGTTAAATTAATTTTGTGGTCCCACTATCTTTGTTCTAGTAGTTTCTTGAATTTCTTCTTATTGAATAAATATATGAATAGTCAAATATACTCTGGTAGATTCTCTAGGTTGGTTAAATGCAGTTTCTTTTCTATGTCTTATTGTCCTTTATCCTGGTTATTTGTTGGTTATAATTTTCTAGTTCTTGATATAAATAATATGTCCTGGTATTGTGTTTTATACCCCCTATTATGATCTTAAGTCTAAAAATCTAGACAGAAGAATGACTTTAGATTGAGTAATCACATTTGTCATATTTGTAACATTTTCTAGTCTCTTTTTCTCTCTTCAGCCTTTAATAATCTCTTACTATATGCCCATATGTGTTATAGTTGAAATACCTTAGTTTTCCATCTATATCAAAATTATCTCTTAATTTCCCAATATCTATTAGTGCTCCTTTATCTCTATAGGTAACTTCTGTTTCCATTTTATAGTCATATTGACTTTCCATAGATTCATATCCTTGTCTAACTGATATAATTACCATCTTTTATTCTTTAAGTATCTCTAGTACTGCCATTGGTGGATATTCCAGTATTGTCTTGATGATATTAGTTCTAACATTTTTCTTCAGCAAGAAAATTACATGCATGTTATTAGTTTTAGCCTTCATAGATAATACTTCAAACTCAATTATAAAATCAGTGATGTGTTTCTTTTCTTGTCTGAATAACTTGATATTCCATTTGACATCTACTATCTTACTCTTGTCACTGAATGCTATCTTGATTTTCCTAATAAAATTATTCCAATCTTAGGTATTACTTTCTTCTTCTATTTGATATATCTTCTTTTGTACATATATTTCTGCAACACCACCTCTAAATTAGGTTAGGATTGTAGTTATCTTGTCATTGGTTGTTATAACTCTGTTGCTCTTGAAAAATAGTTGAATCTCTCTCCACCAGTCTTTAAACTTTGTCTAGTTGCTATCAAACCATTCTGGGTCTGGAACCATACTCTTTGTCATAACTACCTGCTCTATTTTATTATATACCACTGATACTATCAACAATTCTTCTATCTCCAGTATTACTAGTTTTGTAATTTTCTTTCTTCCTGAGGCATATTCTTCAATAACCCTCAATGATTCCAATATTTCTTCTAGTGCCTTGATACTGTCTTGACTTTGTTTAGCTGTTTTGTCTATCCATTACAATAGTTTGTGTCTATTTTGTCCCTTCTAATGGTTTAACTATTTATCTGTAGTCCCATCACAAAGTAGTTTCAAAAGTTCAATAGTCTAACTATTATAACATTTCAGTGGCCTAATCACTATATACTCTTCTTTTGCAAGATGAGCCTGGTAATATTACAATTCAATAACCTTAGTGTTAGTCAGAGAAAGAAACCTTGTATAGAGTTTACACAAGAGAACTCAATAGAGAACTCTGTACAGGATTGTCTATAGTATATACCTACAACTAATGGTCCATACTATACTACACTAGCCTACCCTAAATAATTATGTGTTTGCCTTAAGGTTAATATGTGCATAATATGCTGTATAACATCATTCTTCCAGAATCTTCTACTATGACATATAATTGTGTGACTGTGACTGGTAATATCATGCTAATCCCTAACTCTAGTTCCAAAAATAAAATAAAATAAATAAAAGAAAGAAATTGAAATTGAAAAGTAAAGCCCACTATCTTCAACTCTGATATTCTACTAGTTTTACTTTCTCTACTTTCTGTTCTTCTAATTGTTCTTTATATTGTACTATTTGACTAATATTCACAACCAAGTGAATTCTCATTGAGATAGGTAGTCATAATCTAGCTGTATTAGTGAATACTACTTTTTCAATAAAGTATAGACCGACATATATATTTACTAGTTTCTTCACCAGTCTTTCTTTGAATACTAAGTTCTTTATACTCAATATTACTCTGTTGCCCTTTTTCTATTTTTTTACTTCTCTCCTTCTCCTATCCACTTATTATTTCATCTCTTCCTGTATTTTTCTAAGTGCTGCCTCTACTACTTCATATATTTTTTTCATTCTCTACCATAATTTGCTGTAAACAGAGATATTTTGGTTGCTGAATGTACTTTATTGTTTACTATAAATTTTGCTAAAGCTAGCCAGAATGGCTAGTCTTTTTGTTTGTAATCTATAAAGAACCTAAGATACTATTCCAATTCTTGATTCATCTATTCTATTTGTCCATCTGTTAGTAAATGGAATACTTTTGACAGTTTGGTCTCAATTCCCAGCATTCTATTCAACTCCTTCATTATTTCTGCTACAAACTATGATTTTTTATCTGACATTACACTCTCTGGTAACCTATGCAACTCCCATACATTATCTTGAAACAATCTTGCTAACTCTTCTGTAGTTGCCACAAAATACACCATTTTTAACAATCTATCACAGACCACTAGAATTGTATCTTTTCTAGCTACTAATAGTAACTTTGTAATAAAGTCCACTGTCAGATATATTTATAGTTTTTTAGGTACTTTACTCAACTTTAACTTCCCTGCTGATACCTCCATCCTATTCATCATCAGCTAATACATATCACACCCTTCTATATATTGTCCTATATCTCTCATTAATTTTGGCCACTAATAATTTCTTATTACTAGCTCTATAATCTTTTATCTTTTTCCATGTCTAGCTGCTAGCACATTGTGGTGTAACTGGATTATCTCCATCCTCAACTTCCTATTCTTCAGTACATATATCTTTCCCTCCTTCAGCACTAGTTCTTCCTCTATTTGCTATTCTTCTCCTTATAACCCTTTAATCCCTGCCTTCTTCATCTCTTCTACTACTTTGACTATCTTTAAATTAATTGTCATTTTCAGTCCCTACTTTCTAGTCTAATTTTTTACTAAGTCCACCTGCCTTCTCTATTTTTGTTTCTAGTACATGTTTCAAGATAAAGTCAAATCTTGATAGATAAAGTGTCCAGCAAGCTTGTCTTCTGTTTAAATTCTGCACTTTTATAAAGTATTCTAAGTTTCTGTAGTCTGTTCAGACCTTGAACTTGAATCTAATAAATACCTCTAAATTTCTAGTTCTCTTATTACTGCCAACATCTCCTTATCATAAATTTTGTAATTTCTCTCTATCTCATTTGGAGATTTTGAGAGAAAAGTCACTGGTCTCTATCTTCTCTCTTCACACTCCATAGATACAATCTCTCCTATAGTATAATCCAATACATCAACTTCCATTCTCATTTTTTTGCCTAAATCTGGTGATACTAACACCAGTTCTCTTATAAACTTCTCCTTCAACTCCTTAAATTCTTTCTCTTGTCTTTCTATCTATTTCTACTTTAATAATTTGCCAATCCCAAGAATTTCTGTACATCTTTAACTCCATGTGGAGTTGTCCAGTCTAATATTCCTTTCACCTTCTCTTCCTCCATCTTGATTCTATCACTACTTCCAAGAATCTGACTTCCCACACCCTCTATTTATATTTTTCTAGTTTTACATAAAGGTTGTTTTCTGTTAATCTCCTCACTACTTTTTCCACTATCTCATCATGTTCTTCTTCCTTCTTTGTTCTTATGATTATGTCATCTATAAAACTTGCTATCTTTCCAGTATTGATGAGATTCTGAAGGATCTGTTCATCATAATCTGAAATATTGTTAGTATGTTCATTAATCCAAAGAATATCACTGTTAGCTTGAATGATCCTTCTGAAGTTATAAATGCCACCTTCCACTTGTCTCCTTCCTTTATCTGCACATTATTATAACTCCATTGTAAGTCCATCTTCATAAATATATTTTCTGTACCTATGTTTTCTACAATCTCTGAAATTAAAGGTAGTGGGCAATTATTTTTAATAGTCCATTCATTAATATACCTATAGTTCTGAACCATATACTTCCTCCCATCCTTCTTCCTTACAAAGAATACTGGTACTACTAATATACTCTTTTATTAATTGTTCAGATATAAATTCATGTATCTTTTCTCTCTCCTTCCTTGATAATGGATACACCTTCCCTTTTCTCTGCATGAATCCCTCTTTCATTTCTATTGCATAATTCCATAGTTTTCTTGTAAGCATTCTTTCACTTTGCTTCTTTCTAAAAAAATTAATTCACTTATGAAAACATTCTGGTACCAGCTTTTTTGCTTCTTCCTCTGACTCTACTACTTCTTCTTCTTCATTCCAAATCTCCCACTCTTGTTACAACCAATATCTCATGGTATACAGGTGGTTGCTTCATAGACAACAGGTGTTGGAGTTCTTTCTTTATAATCAGCTGTACTATATGTTAATAATAAATAGGATCAATCAATGCTTCATACACTAGTAGAGGCCTCCTCATATTTTCTGACTCATTTTCTCATTGCTAACATATATACTCCTCATGGTCTTTAGATATATAGCTGTAGATACTATTCTATATCATTATACTTTACTAGTTAATCATTTTCCCCTTTTCTACTCAAGTCTTTACCTAAGTTGCAACCTAAGCCAAGCTAAAGGTCATGACAAGGTAGACTAGTGCTCACTGATAAAGAGAGAACCTGGGTGTGTGCTTGTCATAGAATAGAGCCCAGTTACATAACCTGCCACTATGTGTTGCTGCTTTCAGGTTTCTTTCAACACTAGATAGCTACTTTGTCGGATTCCCTCATTATCCTATAGTATATCAATAACCTGGAGAAATTCACACCCTAGCCTAGGACAAGTAATCACATGGTTATAAGGCCAAGCTAAATCTTTTCTAATCTCAAATTGCTCCACATTTCAGACCATACTCACTTTGAATGCATACTGTCTTTAGACATCAAGATTACTAGCATATAATGGTTTTTAGTTGTAAAAAAACTACCCAGCTTCATTCTTTCCACTTGACAAATCAAGTGTATCTTTTCTGTGGAATTACTTGCCCTCTCACTTGCCCTAAACAACCAATCCTTTGGTAACTAGCTTCTAGCTCATCACTACTAGCTGTATAGATACAAACACACCAAGTATGTTCAATGTGTACACCAGTCAAATATACTCCCAGTTCAGGACTCAAGCATGTGAAAGGGATATTGACCTGTGTATTCAGAATGATATTCCATCTTGAATGAAGTTGATTGAGAGAGATGATCACAGACTCACGAAAGTAGCTTGTTGTCTTGTTGATCAGAGACACAATGGACATCTGATACTACTGTGGACCTGAGGCTGACATCTAATAGAGGTATTTAGGTTATTCCTGAAGACAGGTTCGATATTGATAGCTGAGCTCATTCAAGTTAAAAAAGTGTATTATTTGACTGTAGAGGGATTTGTCACTAGCAATCCACTGCTGTTGAACCTCAGACACATGATAGATCACTTGAAGAGAGGACATCACATGTACATCTTTAGTAGTGAGGGCTTTCTTCACATAGAGAATGAGAAGGTATGTAAAGATACTCTGATGAATGGTCACTGGGAGGAGTTGGTTGGGAAAGTGAAGAAGTTCCTTTATGCCACTGACCATCCAGACAAATATCATGTACACATCTAATATATTGTTCAATTCAGCTCTAATGGTCTACAGTATCTCGAAAGCTTTCTTAGATTGTATATGATAAAGTATGTGCAGTCAAGATAATCTCATCATCAAGTGTGAGTGGCTGTGCATTAACCCTTGTTGACTTCCAACAATAACTGGTGAAGAGGGCAGACTGAATATATCCATATGTATGGAGTTATGAGAATAAGCTAATAAACTCTTGTTCAATTGTTAATAAAGCATTTGACCAAGCTCTGAGGAATCATCCTGATTTTGATGCAGTCAATACCCAAGTAATTATGTTAGTCAGTCAAGTGATTCACACTCAAGGATAGAATGCATGACTCATTACATCATGGTTATGATAATGTAGTAAATGTACTATACTCCAATTTCTAGGATGAATTAACAATTACAACTCTTCTATCTTTACTTATCTAATAATGATCACCATCCTCAGTTGGCAGTTGGGTACTCACCATGTTTTGCCACAGCTTATTTTGGCTGCATTCTACAATTCATATAATACATGAATAGTTTCTGGAGCTAAGTGTGTAGGAATAGAAGAGACATCAAAATTTTTTGCTGAAGACAGGAGAAACCTTAACCATTGACCTTGCTCACTGTCACACTTAATCCTCGAGGTCCATATTCAAATATGGACTCATCTTGCATATTATTTCCTATGTCAGAGACATGTAATCTTGCAAATCTACAATTCAAGCAGCTGTATTGGTCACTCATTTTCCCAAGACTGGGATCATCGAGGTATGGATCACCAGGCCCAGCATATGCTTTATTAACTATAAACTCTGCAAATTCCTTTCCTCAATTGTTCCATCAACTTTCTCACCCATCAGTTATTGTAATTTAGTATGAAAACATTCTCACTTTAGAGAACATGTCCACTTGTAAGTAACTGTCAACTTAGTACCCATATTTGCACTTATCTGTTCTAGCTTCACATTCTAGATCTTAGCAACACCTAGTACTGACATCAGTCTGGGAAGACTACAAATATCTACACATTCCAAACTCATAAATCGATATTTAATATATCTTTTGCTCAAGCTTAAGCTTCTGCAGTTGATACAAATCTCCCTCTTGCTAATACAGCTGATGGATGGAAATATGGTCCATTGGTTTAAAATACAGGTAGAGGCTGTTGCTGAGGAGTCTGCTATATAGAATGCAATAGACTAGCAGTAGAGATAAGTTGACTAGGCTTTGATTTTGTTCAGTTTATGCTACTTGTTTGATGATTGCTTTCTTTTTTATATAAAACAAATATGTTTTGCATTTTTCACTCACTCAAAGACTTTTGAAATGCAAGCAAACAGCTGCTGGATGCCAAAATCTGAGATAAATACCAGTTATTAATAGTATGGTGCAATGAAGACTATGATGGCAACCTAGAGAGAGCTTAAACATGATGAAGCCCAAGTAGCATAGCAATCAAACTACTTTCAGTTTGACTTGAATGGGCTCTATGTTCTCTTCTGTATGGTATTGAATAATCTATAAAGGATCAGTCAATAGACTGTCTGTCATGATACCCAAGTGTTTTTATTTCAGGATTGAGAATAACCTATCAGCAACTAATTTACTTGCTTAGATGGCCAATCCCAATACATGATAGGATAATATCCTTGCACTCTTCAGAGTTCACTTTTATTGAAATGTTATGTCAGTGTGACTTGCATGATTGGATTCTTACCCCTGCTCTTTGGATTGTCTGTTCACTCACACCACAATAATTCTGAATCTTTATGAAATATGAATTTTACTGGAATGCTT
Organism: Leucocoprinus gongylophorus; assembly: GCA_022457215.2. Taxonomy (NCBI): domain Eukaryota; kingdom Fungi; phylum Basidiomycota; class Agaricomycetes; order Agaricales; family Agaricaceae; genus Leucocoprinus; species Leucocoprinus gongylophorus. The sequence continues at coordinate 43,560 of JAJOHK020000078.1, forward strand.
GTTTGTACATACTCCAAAAAATTCTTGTTTTACTGCATGAGTGTACAAGCACTAATTTCCTAGATCTTTCTGTAGATTGTTACCATGGTTTCTACAGTACATCCCATGGGACTATTCTTAATTCCAGATCATGTGCATGATTATTCACAGGCTTGGGTGGGGTCAACACAGGAATATAAATAATGATTTTGATCCTATTTGAAGTCGTGAGCAAACCAAACTCTATCTTTCATAGATATCTTGATGACTCCTCATTTTTCTTCCAGAATAGGGAATCAGGATTCTATGCCATCAGAATACTGACAGCCTATACCAATGTAGTCATATCTTGACTTTGCACTTTCTGAGAATGAATAATCATCTATTCTACCTGCAAAACTTGTGTTATGAGAACTGGTTAAGGATTTTGATTTTCTTCACAACTAATATCACTAAATCCATACAGGTAAACTATTCCAACCTCGCTAATTTGAATTGGACTCCAAAATCAGTTGTCCAATTATAGCACACAGCCAAGTAGTGATGATGTGTCTTAATTGTTTGCAGCCTTACTCACAAATGGATTAAATTCTATTCTACCCTGTGTCTTGTGCTCTCCTAAGATTATCCTTGACAGAGAATAGAGAATGAGGGTTTATGCTTAAAAACTCAAATATCCATGACAAGTCAACTTCAATATTGGGTGACTATGATACAAACAAATACATATGAGGTTTTAACTGTAAGACAGCTATTTACTCCACAGAAAGGAGATATCACAATTAGGAAAAGAGATTCTAGGACTATTTTCATAAAGACAAAGCCCCATAGCAGTTATCTAAATTAGAGTAACTACATGTTTGGAACACCGATGTGATAAGCTTTGAAGTTGCCCTCAAATAATATAGTGTGGAAATAACCTTGTTGAGATTCTTGGTTTGATGAATTTCTATCTTGTTTCAATGTATCATCTAATTTCCCAAACTTCATGATCAACAACTGTGACATGAAGATTGAAGAGTGTCATTGGTTTAAAAATGGAGTCTGGATTATGTGTAAGGGAATGTCTTGTAATCATTTCCAATGGTCTTGAATGTGGATTGAACAATGGTATATGTACATGTAAGGAGGTGTAGTATAGACATTGACAATTGAAAAATTATTTGAGACTTTCCAAGATTGCTGAAAGATGTAGGAAAGTCAAGGATCGGAGAAGAGGAAGAGATATGTACTATTTATAAATTTCTACTATTCATACAACAGTTGTGACATTTAACCCCAACTCATGTTGCATCATAAAATTGTTCCACACAGTCATGAAAAATTGCATATGAGGGTATATATTTGTGAGAGACTGTTTACATTGAGAGCCATTGGTGGATGTAAATTAAATGTTTACTGCCCATTTATATTTGGTCTGCATATTTATTGGTTGAAGCAGCTTAGATTGAATTATAGCCTGAGATGATATTAATACTCCTTAGTTACTGTGACTGCTATAGTATAAATCCAGATCTCCATCAATGGCTGTATTGACACATGAGTCCTGCAAGCTAAGCATAGAACCAGATCATAATGATCATGGGACTACTGATATTGTATTCAGACCTAGTGATGAAGATAAATATGCCAAGAACCAGGTACCCAAATTAGTGTGATTATTGTTCCTTATAATGGACAACCTGATCGAAGTGATGTAAATTGATGGGATTATTTAACTCAGATTGAGAGAGGGTTACATTTTAAATTTCAACATCCTGAAGATGTAAATTGTATAGTAATTGGACTAATGTATGCAACAAAAAAACTATCTATCAAGCAGTGTACTAAGGTCTAATAACAGGTGAATTTTTTTCAAATTGAAGATGACAGGTGTTCATGTCACATAAGTTCTCTCCTCATAGGCAATCATTGTCTGTGGATAGGATTGAATTGCAAAACTTACTGATTTCTGTATTCTCCTAGCAATCTCTTACCAGCAATCTACTGCTATTGAACCTCAGATACATGGCAGGTCACATTACAAGAGAATATGACATGTATGACTTAGGCATTGGTGGTGTTCTTTGCAGGAAGAATTTGATAACATGTACAAATACTCTGATGAATGGCTACTGGAAAGAGTTGGTTGGGAAAGTAGAGGAGCTTCTTCATTCCACTGACCATCCAGACAACAACTACCACATGCTTATCTAACAAATTATGCAATACAGTTCTAATGGTAAACAATGTCTTAAAAGCTTTCTTAAGCTGCATATAAAAAAGTGTGTGTAAGATGTGATCAGAGTCATCAAGTGTGAGTGGCTGTGCAGCAACCCTTGTTGACCTCCAACAACAACTGGCAGACAGGGCATGATGAATATATAGGTAGATAAATCCTTGTCCAATTGTTAACAGAATATTTAACCAAGCTCTAAAGGATCATCCTAATTTACATTATATAGTTAATGCCCAAGTAAGTATTATGTGTCAGTCATTCAAGTGATTCATGCTTAAGAATAGTGATCATAGTGAGATGAGTGAGGTTGTAACTGTTAATTCATTCTAGTATATTCTATTCTTGTTTAAGTATACTACATTATTACATTACCATTCCCATGATACATTCTATCCTCAGTTGGTGATAAACCATAATGTTCTTTCTTAGCTTACTTTCACCACATCCTGCAATTTATACAAACCACTCATTGTCTCCAACAATAAGTATATAGAAATGGAAGTGATGCTGAAATGTTTAGGCAAATACAAGGGAAATAAGAACAATTGATTGTATCCTGAAACACTCCATTCTCAAGGTTCATACTTGAAATAGGCATAGTATTTCATATGTCCAGGACTTTTAATATTGCGAATCTGCAATTCAAGTGGTTCCAGGAATTCATTGATATTCATTTCCTTGAGACTGGGATTATTGAGGTAGGGATTACTGGGCCCAGCATATATTTTATTTACCAGAAACTTCATAGACCCCTTTCCTCAATTGTCCCATTGACTTACTTGCCTGTCAAGAGTTGGAATTTAATGCAAAAAGCTTCCTACTCTACAGGACATGTGATGAGTTAATTTAACAAGTGAACTTCCACAAACCTGTATGGCTTCCAGACTACCTCAGTATCCAGTGTCATAAACCTTCCAACTACTATGTATGTGATTTTGACTACTTGACTATCAAATTTTGCCAGGAAACATTGCCTACACAGCCAACTATTGTTTATATTGTAAGGTCATTTGATAGAACTTTTTTCAAAGTCCACCATATTACATATTGATCCCAGATTGGTTAGTTGGTTTTAGCCTAATACTATGTCTTCCACTAGTATTCTTTGTCTATTCATTGATTCTGAAAAAAAACCTATCTCAATGGTCTTTAATGTAGATGTTGAGAAACAAGTTTC
>JAJOHK020000079.1:0-46517 GCA_022457215.2 Leucocoprinus gongylophorus
GCACCCTACCCTAAATGACCATGAGTATAACATGAGGCCAGCATGTGTTGTTCATGCTGTATGACGTCACTTTGTTCTAGAACCTTTTACTTCCTTCTCCTATATCCCGTGATCAGTCTTGTGACTATGCCATCAAGTTGTGACAGATGTGACAGTGTGACTGATAACCCCTAACCCGAGTTGTTCTAAAAATAGAAAAATAAAAGAAAAGAAAAGAAAAAGAAAAATAAAGTAAGAAATGAAAATAAAAATTAAGTCCCATCAGCGATCTTGACAATCCTATATATATGTGGATAGTCTTTATTTAGGGCTTTCTAGTACAACTTGGTTTGTAAGAATTAGTCTACTTGTCACAAACTTCATTCAGCTTGTATCTCCACAACCAGTAGACTAATTTCCACAAACTAAGTTGTGATGTAAAGCCTCAAATGAGGGCTATCTGCACATATGTGGGATGTACAAAAGCAACAACAAATAACTGAGATATCAGGCCATCAGTAGCTATAAAAGCTTTGTCTGCTAATATCTCATAAATAGCTGAACAGATTTGCATGATTAAACTTGCATTGGAAAGTGCTCATCAATTTGTTTTCAACAGTATATAATGCATCTCAAAGCAATAAAGATTGGTAGAGATACAGGCATATCAATGTAGTGACATAATTAGTTACCTTCTAAAATTAGCCTGACAGCTGCTATGACAAATGACAGCTCCCATCAGGTATGGGTTTTGATTATGTGATAGCAACAGCTTGCACATAGACCATTACTCTTTTGTAGATATATTTCTATGTCTAAAGATTAGATCTCAGACTTAACAACATCAATTTTCATCAATCTTTATTCTTTATCATCTGTATTGATCTTAATCATTATTGTCATTATTATTGAACTTCTGAATCACTCCTAAACCTCTGAGAGTGCACTCAAGGTTTAAATATCACAAATAAGTGAGTAGTTCATTTTGTGATACTACTAGTTATAGCAATTGTTAGACATAGTATTGTTAGATATGGTTTACACCTCATTATTCAAGACCCAATCATGAGCTTTTGAAGTTCAAATTAGTAACTTGCATTATCTGGATATACAGAATGTAGAAGTTAGAACAATCTTCAGCTTTAACTTATATGTTATGTCTCTACTAATTACACTGGTTGCATATTTCAGAAGAGATACTTAGGATATCTTTAGATAAGCTCACCAGAAGGTAAGAGGTATATCATTGCTAATATCAGAAGATGGTAATAGTTTTAGTCAATTTTTAAAATGAGGTTTTGTAGTATAACTACTAACTTATATACTAAGTATATTATCTAGTATAATTATCTAAGAATAGAAACTGTTAAGTGAGTTATTCTAATTTTAGGTAATTCTTAAATATCTAGAATAGATATTTATAAAGTTGTTAAGAGAGCAAGATCACTTTATAACTATATTAATGAATATTGGAATCAATACTCCTAGAGGTTAGCTTTCTAGCCACAATTCTAACAGTTCTAGAGAAGTATCAGTGATCTCCAATACATCTTCTGTCATCTACATGGATCACATCCAAGTGATGGTCAATTGTCCTATATAGGCAAGTCAAGTCAAACATGGAGAAAAGAACATTTCTTCTCTTTCTTATATATTCTTGAAAGAGAGAGTAAAAAACTCTGGTAATATGGCACCAGCAACTAAGAACACACATACTCCTCATACAGCAGCAGACATCAACATATATATGTCTCAAGGTTTAGAGCCCACAGTTATCTTATATCAAGAAAACTAATCTACAGACCTACTATTGTGGGATGGTAACTTATATTCAATTTCCTTATTTGGCATAGACAATTACTTAGAGGGTAACATCAAGAATATTACATAATTACTTCTTAAAATGGCAGCATTCATCAAATAATGTCCATTGAAAAATAGAACAACTCAAGATATTCCACAAATTGTAGGCTTTGGATATATAGCATGGGAATTTCTTTTGGCAATTTATGAATCTTGTTAGAATAAACTCATGGCTGATAAGGAGAATATAACTCTTAGGCAATGCATATCTGCTCAGTTCAATAAGACTTTTCCAACAATAAGACTTTACCTAACCTGGATAAATGCAAAGGCAAATAGGCTGATATTTCTAGAGTTCCTCCTCCCATTCCTCTGAGGTCCAGCAAAAGTGTCTTGATGAAGTTGAAGTTTTTCAAGAAAAATACACTAGTTAACTCAAACCCACAGAACAACAAACAGTCATATACTCAGATATCTAGGAGCAATATCAAGAAAATATTCAAGATTAAGAATGTCTTTCCTAAACTCTCTCTCAATAAGGTATCTAAAATCCACAATGTCATGAGCAAATCAAGCTAGAAAGGTATACAAAAAATAAACATGATAACTAAAGATCTCTCTAGGAAACAAATTATCATGCCTATAGAATCAAACAATGTAAAAAGGATTATGGCACAGTCAAATATACATATTGTCAACATCAATAGACAATTTAAGAATATTAAATCTGAAATCTCAGTCAAATTCATATGCTCTAACAATAAGGGAATTGTGGTAACCTATTAAGTGTGGTTTACACTTGAAGACAAAAGCCTATGGAGTTAGCTCAGAGATGTGCAGAGTATAGAAACTCTATGTAATGAGCTTGGTAATGCAAACTTGTCAGAACAACCTTGGCCTCAACTTATATATTGTGCCTCCTACAAGCTGTGTGGTCACAATTTCAGAGGATGGCCTTGTAAGGAGTTACAAAGAGAGGAGTAAAGTGCATCACTATTGATACCAGAGATTTAGCATCAACTTTAGTCAATTATCAGGCTAGCTATTATAAAGTAATCACTAGCCTTAAATATATAAAGTAACAAAAGGAGTAATTAAAATAGATCTCCAAGTGAATCTTTCAGTAATGAAATACTAAATAGGAGTTCAGATTTGGAGAGAAGAAAACTCTGTATAAAGTCTGAGCAATTTTGCAAAGTTTGAAGAAGATAATTAGGCAATGAAAACAGATAAAGATGACCATATATTTTGACTCAAATAAAGCCAAATAACTGTAGAATTTTGATGGGATTAAGTCTGCTATAAAATACCAAACCACCAATGGAGTTTTGGATACAAATAAAGCTAAATAATCATAGGGATTTTATATTGTATTGAAGTCAGATATATCTTAGATATATGTCAGAGTTTGAGATATGACATAACCACTAACAAGGCAGCTACCTTATCAAACCTTAATATTGTAAAGAAATACATTAATAAACTGAATAATGTTGACTCAAGCAACATTACAAGTCTGAGGCTTCTACAATCAAAATATTATCTGAAGATATTAGATATTCTTTATCTTGTTGATAACATTAATCTTTCTATCATACTAAATATCATCATGTGGGTAATTAAGATTGTCTATCTCTTCAAAGACACTATATTAGCTTCTCACCCATATGTTATCAAAGCTTTACTGAAATCAGATATGGCTGTAGTATAGGTCAATATCTGGAACTTCCAGAATGATACAAAAGCCAAACAACTCATCAACCAAAGCTTTAACCTAGAATGACACATTACTACTAGTAGAGGTACAAGTATGAATTCTGGTGTTCTGTGATACAATAATTACTAAAAGTGGGGCCATGTTACATTTGCATGTCATGCATATGGATTAAGATGCCAAAAATGCAATAGACTACACAAACTTGAGCATTATAGGAATATGACATAGTACTGCAAGACAAACTTCAGGACAAATCCACTTAGACTTGAGACTAAGAAAAATGAACCATGCACTTATTCATTCAAGTGTACCAACTATAAGGGAGACCACCAGACAAACAGTTACAATTGTCCATTCTGGAAATACAGGTTCAATTGTAAATGACACAACAAGAAGTTACAAGAGCTCAGAGAAATCTGAGCCAACTCAATTTGCTTATCTATGAGCAGAGATAAAATATGCTTTCAAAAACCCTAAATATTTTCTCATAAAGTGTTTGCAAGAACAGACTTCTAACAGACATTTTACTAGAAAACAATAAAGAGTTTGATATTTTTTTATTTAGGAACTGCCTTGGTCCATTATTTGCAATATTCCAAGCTTGATATCTGAAGAAGGTAAATAAATTATAAGTGCTCCAAATTATCTGTCTTGGACTATATTTGCAAGAACATCAAACACTAAGAATGAACATCTGAGAGTTCTTATATATATTAATATCAGAATATCAAGGTTATGTTTTTCACTTAGAAAAGATTATTTTTAACCTTATAAACATTAATATCACAAATAAGCTACTCACTGGTTGTGATACTTGAACTTAGTGGTGTTTCAGAGGTTTAGGATAAGGAGATAATGATAATAGGTGATGAGTAGTATCAACAGAAATAATTAATGTAAATTAATATTATTAAGTCTGAGATCTAATCTTCAGACACAAAGATATATATACAAAAGAGTGATGGTCCATGTGCAAGCTGTTTCCATCATATGATCAAAACTCATACCTAATGGAAGCTGTCATCTGTCATAGCAGCTGTCAGGCTAATTTTAAAAGGTAACTAATTATGTTACTACATTGATATACCTGTATCTCTACCAATCTTTATTGCTTTGAGATGCATCATATATTGTTGTAAATGGATTGATGAGTACTTTCCAATGCAAGTTCAATCATGCAAATCTGTTTAGCCATTCATAAGATATTAGCAGATGAAGCTTTTACAGCTACTGATAGCTTGATATCTCAGTTATTTGTTGTTGCTTTTGTACATCCCACATATGTGCAGATAGCCCTCATTTAGGGCTTTATAGCACAACTTAGTTTGTGGAAATTGGTCTACTAGTTGTGGAGATACAAGCTGAATGAAGTTTGTGACAATTAATCTTGTCTCTTTTTTCAACTGTAGTCATTTGTACTTTCTTATTAATGTTTATTCAGATAACCAGCAATCTGCATTTAAGTATCTCAAGAATACTGAGGTAAATTTGAATAATGTTCTTATTATGATAGGAGATTTTAACATTAGAGACAATGATTGAGACCTTTTATATCCACACTATTCTATATATGCAGATTCTCTAAGGGAGATAGTTGATAGTTTTAACTTAGAGCTTTCCACTCCTATTGATCAAGTTCTGACTTAACATGCTAATAACTCTCAAAATATGAATTCAGTACTTGATCTTATGTTTTTCTGAGCCAATGTAGAGGAATTCAATAATCACTCTATTTTTCCTAGCCTCTGAGGACTGTCTGATCATGCTCCTTTGGTAGTTTATATTGCCATTGAGAAAGAAAGAGTTCATCCAAGAGAAGAAATAAGCTATTTTCAAAAACAGTGAGGAAGATTAAGTATTCATCAATGAGTTGAGGAATATAGTAGGCTATATTGACTTGATTAATATTAGCAATCATGAGATACTAGAAGAAATAACTCAAGAATTTACTTCTATCATAGAGGAACTTTGGTATAAGCATTTCAAAAATATTAATATTACTAAACATTCCAAAGCATGATAGAACAATGAATTTATTATGGATCTAACTACATATTGAGCATCTAGAAATAGAACAGACTAAATTAAATATAGGAAGATGGTCAAAATAGCTAAACTAACTCTTTTTGACAAGAAATCACATCAACTAACAAAATATTATAGGACTTGATAAATTGGGTCAAGAAATACAAGCTATTTACCACAGAAGCTATCCTTGCAATGATTTGAATGATTTATGGGAAGCTCTTTATCTTTCCTATAATACTGCTTAAGACAGAATGATAAATCTTCATCTTTTAGAGGAAATTCTGTTATGCCAATAGATAGAATGGCTTCTTTTTTCCAAAGCTGAACTTATCAATGCTATTAAGAAATACAGCAGTTTATCTACTTCAAATCCAAACTGCATCTTCTAGAGTCATCTCAAGTTGTTGGTTGATAATGACAAATATCTTGACTATTTTGTTAATATAGTGAATACATGCATCAACTTAGGTTATTGGTCTTCTTACTTAAAAAAGTCAATGTCAATCATTATTCTGGAGCTCAATAAACTATTTTATAATACTCTAAAAACTTTCCATCTCATTGTTCTCCTCAACATATTAGAAAAACTCATTGAAAAGGTCTTAAGTGGTAGACTTTAAGCTCATTCTATCACTTCAGAATTCATTCATTTTAATTAAATAGGTAGTATCAAACAGTGTTTAACTACAGATTTTGGTATTTTTCTTACTCATTACATTTGTATAGATTGGATAAAAAGCCTTCATATGAGCATGCTTGCTTTTGACATTGCTCAGTTTTTTTCTTCTCTAAATTATCAACTTTTTCTGAAGATTTTAGACAGAGTTGGCTTTGACTCAAAATTTTCTTGTTTCTTTTCTGATTTTCTATCTAACAAACAAACTTAATATATGTAGAACTATTTTATCTCCTCTTATTTTAAAGCTGATATAGGTATAGGTCAGGGTTCTGCTCTTTCTCCTATTCTTTCTGCTCTTTACATTGCTCCTATTTCCCATATATTCAAAAAAAGAACTAAAATCTTCTTTTCCCTATTCAAGTTTTGACTTTTCATTTTGTAGATAATGGACTTCTTATCTCTCAAGAAAAAAGCTATGAAAAATCCAATGCAAATTTCTTTTGTAGTTACAATATTATTTCTTCTTTATTTAACTAGTTTGGACTGGTCATTAAATATAATAAATTGGAGATCTTTTACTTCTCTAGATTGACAAAGTATATTCAGCCTTCTCTTTTGGATCTTAGAATGTTAGGAGAACTCTTATTATATCTAAAGAATACATAGTGATACCTAGGCTTCTTCTTTGACAAGAAGTTGTTATTTTATTATTATATTCACTATTATACTAACAAAGCCCTTTCTACAATAAAAGGCATGAAAATGTTAGGAAACTCAAATAAAAGGCTATTTGAAGTACATAAACAACTTTTCTACAGGACATGTATTCTCCTGATCACACTATATGAATTTTAACTATGGTACTTCAAAGGAGTGTCCCTTTATCAGTCTCTCAAAGAACTAAGAAAAATACAGAAAAGAGCAGCTTTATGGATTACTGGAGTATTTTGAACTTCTTTTACTTAAGGAAGTAGAGTATTGTAACAACCACTAGTTACAAAGACTAATAGTATTACTAAGATAAACTTAATAAAAAGTATCTTGTGGTAATCACAAAAGAACTTGACAAGCAGTCTTCAATATATTCCTACACTATATATACTAGTACACATAATCTGTGCTAATGATAAATAACCCTATCCTAAAGTTCATATATCTATTATGAGATAAACATGCCATTAACATCTTCTAATCTCTTCTTCTAGAATCTAGGCTTATAACATCATGTTATATAATGTGTTATGTGACTGTGGTCATATGTATTTTCATTATTCAGAAAAATAAAATAAATGAAAAGAAAAGAAAAATATTCAAGTCCAAATACACCATAATATAAAGACTATAGCCAGACTTATATCTATCTACTTCTATCTTGACAAGATTAATAGTTGTTACTATTTATATATTATGTCCCTTCCTAAACAACATGTGATTAACTCTTTTCTAAATAAACATCACTCTGAGAAGGCAGTATCTTATTATATAGCCATAACCTATCTTATGTCTAAATAATATTTAAAAATTAAGAGCCCTATTATGGACACCAAAAATCACTTAAACAAAGTATTTTCTTCCTTTGATAGTCTCAATAAAGAACTTTCTCTAGGATTTTGCTTAGTAGATATTTTCTCTAATTTTTTTTCTTTTCTTTCAGTAAATCAAAAGAATTTTGATGCTATAAATGCTTATTAGAATAAACTCAATAATATCTTGGAAGATTCTCTCATTAACCAAAACATGATGCTTATCACTTTAGATACCAGTGTCAAAAATAATATAGCTATCTCAATCTCATATATCTATAGAGGGCAAGAAATTATTGCTAAATTAGTCTATCACATAATGAACATTACTTCCACCAAAGTTAAACTCTTTGCCATTAGATGTGGTATTAATTGTGCTATTCACTTACAAAGTGTTGAACAAATTATAGTCATAACAGATGTTATCTTAGCTGCAAAATGGATTTCTGACACATCTGTGTATCTGTACCAGTTACATTCCATCACTATATCAAAGAATCTTAAGGATTTCTTCAATAAAAACCCTAATAATTCAATTGACTTCTAGTATTGTCTTAAAAGTATCAAGTGGTCTCCATACACTTTGGTTGATAGAAAATTGAAAAATTTACAAATTGATCCCATCTTACCAAGTAAATTATCTTAGAAGTTTAGTAGAAAAAAGAATGTGACTTATCATCAACAAGTGGCAAATGTATTTCCAAGCATTGGAATATAGTGAAAAGAACTTTATAGACTTATTGTTTCTTTCTCTCTTACTACTATCTTGTACAATAGTGTTCAAAAGAGAATTAGAAAATAAATTGAATCCTTTTACTTCTAAAACTCAGTTTTCTACTACTCATAGTACCTATAACAATAGTAGCATAGATATGGAGATGAATATCCTGAGGGGAAGGTGAGCCATTTTAAGTATCAACATCTTCAGAGAAATATTAGCACATTCAAGTATTTCTTCCATCTTATACATTGAAAGAATGGAAGTACAGAACAATGATCTCTCTTGGGTAGATTAGGTTAATAAATTTAATAAATCTCAAGGCTTTTCACTGTCTTATGCTAAACCCAAGATAGGGGAGATCAACACTTGCAACAAGACTACAATACCTAGCAACATGCCTAATCTACATGGTGAGAGCATTAATGACTATGGGACAAACATATACATTCCTCAAAGACTTGAAACATCTTTTATCTCTTATGGGGGCAAATAACTTGCAGAACTGAACTCTTAGAATAGGGAAGCTCTTCCTTTATTCTTTTTTGGGACAACTAACTTTATCAACATTGATACTGAGAACATCTTAACTTTGTTCTTTTGAATGGCTAACTTCATTTGAAATAGAAAATTGGCAGGTAAGACTGAAATGAATATTCCTACCATTACAGGATTTGGTCAGGCTGTCTGACCTTTTATCTCATTTATCTATAAAGCAGAATGGAATATGTTAAAAACTAATGATTAAAACAGAACTTTTTGACAAAGTATCTCAGCCAAGTTCACTCCAAAGAATATACACATCAAATCTAACAAGAAAGTGGAGACAAGTAACATAGGTAAGAAGGCTGAAATTTCAAGAATTCCACCTTTTATTCCATTCAGACTCAGTAAGAAAGTTTTAAAAAAATCAAATTTTTTCTAGGAAAAAAATAAGAATTCAACAGAGAGTTCTAATAACAAGAATGGACAATCATATGCACAAGCATCATCTACTGATATCAAAGAAAATTTTCCTAACCTTTCTCTGAAGAAAATCAAAGAAGTCTATAAAAACTATTAATGAACCAAGGAAGGAAAAGCCAAGAATTAATATGACTATGAAGGAATATTCAAGAAGGTAGGTAATTATACCAATAAGTACTGACAATACTTAAAATTTATGTCTTTGTCTGGTAAGCATATTGCTAACATTAATAAGGTATTAAAGAACATCAAGTCTGAGGTTATGACTAACTTTGTTTATATGAACCATTGAAGACTCATCATTATGACCAACAAAGTCACATCTCAGTCAGATCTTAATACTATTGAGAGTTACATCAAGAATGTAGACATTATTAATTTGAAGAACATCATGACTTCTTGTCTTCCCCAATCTAAATCCTATTTCAAGATTATAGGTATTCCTTATATCATAGAAGATACTAACATTCTCATCAACTCTAGCATTGTTAAATCTATCATCAAGTCTACATATATTTTTAATGATATATGTTTTCTGTCTAAACCACACATTATCAAAGCATCACCTAAGTCTGACATGGCAATCATTTGGATGGATATATGGGATGCTCAAAGTGGTACAAAAGCTAAATACTTAATCAATAAATGCTTTAATGTTGGAAATGATATTACTACTATTTGAGGAGTGAACATGAACTTAGGAGTTCTCTAGTGCAAAAATTGCTGAAAATAGGAACATACCACTTTTATGTGCTGAGCACAAGATTCAAGGTGTATTAAGTATAATAGCTCTCACAAAGTCAAGCATGATAGATATTTTGCATAATGTTGTAAAGCAAACTTTAAGACTAACCTACCTAGATTGGAAACCAAGCAAGATAAACTGTGTTCTCATAGCTTCAAGTATTTGAACTGCAAAGGCAATTATCAAGCTGATTCTAATGTTTACCCCTTCTGGAAATATTGCTTTAATAAGAAATGGCACACAAAAAAGTATTAGAAGCTTTATGACAATAGAAACAAGTCAATTTACTTAGTTGTAGACAAGGTAAGTATATGATTTTAAAAAATCTCCAACTTTTTTCACAGAATGTTCAAAAGAACAGTACTCTCACTAATATTATTTTAGAAAACAAAAATTATTTCAATATTCTTTTTATCTAGAAACTCCCATGGTCATTCATTTGTACCATTCCAAGTTCTTCTAGTATAGAAGGAGATAGAATAGTAGATACTTCAAATCATCTAGATTGGCTTACCTTTTCTAGGCCTTTAAGAAAGGATATTTTTGATTACAGAGACATTAACTGCTTTTCATTCTTTAATAACAGTAGCATTTTCTTCATAATTAATGTTTATTCCAATGAATACTAAATAGCTTTAAAGTATCTTAAGGATACTAAAGCTAATCTTCATAATATCCTAGTCATAGTAGGATATTTCAACATCAGAGATAGAGATTGGGATCTGTCCTATTCTTTCTACTCAGTTCATAGTGACTCTCTATTAGAAATCACTGATTCTTTTAACCTTAAATTATTATGCCTTATTCAACAGGTACCAACTTGATATGCTGATAATACTAATAATGCAAACTTGATTATCAATCTACTTTTTCTTTACCCAAATTCAATTGAAATTGGCAACCACCATATCCATCAGATTACACTCTCTTAACTGTTGTCATTTTTATCACAGAAGAGTTCATTCAAGAAAAACATCAAACCATTATTAGGAATAACAAGAAGGAAGTAAACTTCATCTTAGAACTCACCAAAGCAATAGAAAATATTGATACTTTGAATATACCAGGCAAAGAGTTTCCTAAATGCATAGTTCAAGAATACACAAGTTTCTTAGAATCCATCTGATACAAACATTTACATTATGTCAATATTACTAAATTTTCTAAAGCATGGTGGAATGAAGAGTATTAGGTTATATATTTTTTGATGACAAAATTCAAGAAATCACTTCAAAAAATTGGAGACTATGGGATCTTATAAATTGGGTTAAAAAGCACAAATTGCCAGTAATTAAAGCACTACAATTTAACAGACAACCATACATCAAAATTAACAATTTTTGGCAGACATTACATCAAACATTCAACTTGGCACAGAATCATCAAATCAGCCTCTACCTTTTGAACAATTTTCCATCAAAACAAATCTCAGAATAGCTATCTTTCTCAAGTGATGAATTCAAGAGTGCTATTGATAAATGCAACAGTTTGTTTACTCCTAGGCCAGATTGGGTTTTTTAAAAACTTTTAAGACTGTTATCCAAGACAAGAGATGTCTTACTAACATTATGAACATTGCTAATGTATACATCAGCATAGGATATTGGCCTTCTCACTTTAAAACATCTTCATCTATCATTATTTCCAGGCCTAATAAAATGGCTTATGACTTTCTGAAAATGTATCAACCAATTGTCCTTCTAAATACTTTGTAAAAACTAATTGAAAAGGTCATTGACGCAAGACTCAAGTTTCAGTCAATATAAAAGAACTTTGTATATCTAAATCAGCTGGGAAGGTTGAAATAATACTCAACTACTGATGCAGGAATATTTCTTACTCATCTCATTTACTTGGAATAGGTCAAAAATCTTCAAACAAGCACTTTGGCCTTTGACATTGCTCAATCATCAGCTTCTTTCTCTAATCCTGGACAAAATTTCTTTTTTCTTTTCTAATTATTTAATTGGTAGGAAAACTAAATATCTGTGGAACAATTTCATTTTCTCTCTCTTTAATGTAGATGTAGGTATAGAACAAGGTTTTGCTCTCTCTTTTATTCTTTTAGCCCTTTATATTACACCCTTATTTCACATTTTTGAGAAAAGGTCAAAAAATCTCAAAATCTCAAAATCTCTTTTTTCTTTTGTAAACAATAGACTTCTCACTTTACAAGAAAAATCTTTTGAAAAAACAAATACTCTTCTTTTCTGTAGTTATACTATTATTTCATCTCTACTTAATCAGTTTGGACTCATGATAGAACATAGAAAATTTAAGGTTTTTCACTTTTCTAGATTGTATGGAATTTTCAATCTTTCTCCTTTTAATCTCAGCCTTCTTGGAGGTCTCATACTTTGCCCTAAAGACACCTGGAAATATCTAGGCTTCATCTTTGATAGAAAACTGTCTTTTCAACAACATGTCAACTTTTATTCCAACAAAGCATTGTTGACAGTCAAATGCATGAAAATGCTAGAAAACTTAACAAGAGGACTTCTATCTTATCAAAGTGACTTTTATATAGAATATGTGTCCTTCCCATTGTGCTATATAGTTTTCCCTTGTAATTCTTTAATAAGGCCTCTCTTTTGTATTCTCTCAAGGAACTCAGGAAAATATAACAAAGAGTTACTATTTGGATCATGGGTGCTTTTCACACTTCTTTTACATAGGGAGTTAAAGCTATTGCTGGTTTAATTTTCATTCATCTACATCTCCAGAAACTTGGCAGTAAACATCAAATCAGAACCTCAACTTTACTATTGAACTATGTAATTAGTATTCTTTTAGAAAGAAGATATGCTAACAACTCTCTTCTATATTGTCTTTCTTCAAGGAATGTGACCTTCAAGCAGCAGCTAAAAATCAAGAGTTCTATTGTGGATGCTAACAATTGTCTCAATGGAATTTTTTCCTTCTTTGATTCTTTTAATAGTGAATTTTCTCCTGGCTTCAAGTTAATTAACAATTTTTCTAGTTGTTTTTTCTTTTATCAAGCATACAACAAAGATAAAGAAAGCAAGACTACTCATACTTGATGATATTTTTGCAAAAACATTATCAGATTCCAAATCTATTGTTGTTGTTTTTGATGCTAGTATTGGAAACAATGTTGTTATGTCCATCTTGCATATCTATTCATATTCCAATGATATCAAGAAAATAATCTATCATGCTGTCAATGTTATTTCAACTGAGACAAAATTATTCTCTATTAGATGTGGGATCAACCAAGCCATTTAAATTCCAAATGCTACTCATATCATTATCATTTAATATATTTTTGATTTTATGGTTTATCCCTATCAACTACAATCAATTGCTATAGCAAAGAATTTTAAAACATTCTTCAATAAAAACTTGATAAATTCCATCAAATTCTGGGACTGTCCAAGTAACAATAAATGGTTCCATCATAAGTTGGTTGACAAAGACACAAAGAAATTTAACATCTTTCCAATATTTCCTTGCAAAGCATTATGGAAATTCAATAAGAAAGAAGAATGCAACAACATCATTAAAAACTGGCAAATGATATTCCAAGCTTTAGAATTTAAGAGTAATTACTTTCTTGACTTTCTAGACAATAAACTTTGCATAATTGAGCCCTTGTATACTAAAGAGAGGTCTATAGATCAAGCAATTTGGCCATTCAAACTTGCTATCTACAAGAGCTATGAGAGCTATTACAAATTATGCTCTTATAGGAGAATATCATCTAAGGTTCTTCTTGGAAGAAAGCTTTAGTTGTTTGTGCAAAGTATACCTAATCAAAACAAGACAATATATTCTCTATGAATGTAGGAGATATAATAAGTATTGGAATCCATTGAAAGTTATGTCAAGTTACTTAATAGTCTTTCTTGAATTCAATCTGAGTACCTTTTCTTTTTATAAAGGTATTACTTAGTAAAGCAGTCTCTTCTGCTTACTTTATACTTAGTTATTTTTTTCCTTTTTGTTTTCTTTTTGTTTTCTTTTGTTCTTTTTTTTTCTTTTTCTTTTTGTTGTTGTTTTTTGTTAGTCCTTATGTAAGTAGTTATAACATAGCTACCATAGTCTGCTATTATGCCACATGTAATAAATTGCTGATTTAAAAAAAGTAAAAAATAAAAAATAAAAAACTTTATAGACTTAAACAATGATGATTATCAACATATCTACTCTACTTATGCTAAAGAGGGGCTTGGCTGAAACACTTTGGAATATCCAACTCATTATATATATGCATTACTAGATTGATCACAAATTATGCCCCTATAGATGAATATAGGCTTAGATTTTTTCTTAAAAAGTCTATCACATATCTGTGTAAAAACTATCCTACTGAGACAAAAAAGCATATTCTATTTGAGTGTCTGAGGTTTAAGAAATCATAGAACCCAAAGAGGGAATCTTTCAAGAATATTATTATGTTCCTTGAATTTAATTCTAGAACATTTTGCTTTTAGAATAATATCTTAGTCTAATATAGCATTGATTGTTTTTTATTCTAATTCTTCCTCTTTTTCTTCTTTTCTTTTCTCTTTTCATCTAAGTAGTTATGTTGTATAATTATCATGGTCTACCATTGTATTCCATATAATAAATTGTTGATATAAAAGATAAAAAAGAGTTGTTAAGGGTCTAGTAAGAATATCTGAGGTAAGATAAAAGTTCTAATCTATACTAAAAAAGAACTAGAAGTACAGATAGGAGAGGAGATATTATTTATAAGTTGGGATTTATATGGCTGGATCAGGATCCACTAGGTGAATTTTCATTGATGCTAGCAACTTCAACTCTACCACATTTTCTGATATAATTTTCTTTATTTTATAAGGTTCTACAAATTTCTCTATCAACTTCTTTGTCTCTCTATTTCTCATCTGCTATGTTAAATTCTTTGTACTCAACACTATCTTATCTCCTACCTTATACTCTACTATCTCCTTTCTATTTCTATCTGTATATTTTTTATTTCTTCTTGTAATTCTTTCAATATTACTTTTACCTCCTCATATATCTCCTTTGTTTCCTTTACAAACTCCTCTACTTTTACATGCTTCTCCTTTTTTCTTATTTGGAAATTCATTCTTAGTTCTCTTCTATAGTTAATATTAAATGGTGATAACTTTGTTGCTATATACATCTTGTTGTTAAAGGTAAACTTTGCAATTGCCAACTATTCTGACCAATTATTTTGTCTATAATTGATGTATATTCTTAGATACTATTCTAGCTTTTGGTTTGTTCTCTCTGTCTGTCTATCGATTTGTGAATGAAAAGCTATCAATAGCTTTATTTCTATTTCTAACATTTCATTCAACTCCTTTATCAACTCTGCTACAAACTAGGGCTTTCTATCTGAAATCACACTCTCTAGCAACTTATGCAACTTTCACATATTATCCTTAAATGTGATATTTTCAAAAATCTATCACATACTACCAAAATTGAGTCATGACCTCTGGATATCAATAACTTCATAATAAAGTCTACTGATATATATTGTTATAGTTTTTTGGTACTGTACTTGGTCTTAGTTTTCCTACTGGCATTTCCATCTTATTTTTCATTCTCTAATACTAATCATACTTCTTTATATATCACTTTATGTTATGATGCACCTAAACTATTAAAGCTGAAAGTGGGAAACTTAACTTTCTCTTATTTTTATTTTATTTTATATTTTTATATTTTTAGAACTAGAGTTAGGGTTAGAGTGACAAGATCATGCTGTCACATCAGATAACACAGTCACAGTAACAATCTCAAGTTATGAGACTCATAAAAGGATGTAAAAGGTTCTGGAAAAATGATATTATATAATATATATAACACATGTTGATCTCAAGACTAATGCATAGCTGTTTAAGGTATGTTAGAAGTAGTTAGCACAGACCATGTAGATTTAGTATATAAGGTAGACTATCTTGTATAGAGTTCTCTATTGAGTTCTCTTGTATTAACCCCAATACAAGGTTCTATTCATTGACCAAGCCTAAGGTCTTTGAGTTATAATATAGACACTAATCTTTTTCTTTTTCTTTTATCTATTTTTCTTGATTTAATATTTCTTTTCTTTTGATTTTATTTTTATTATTATTTTGATGATAAAGAGGTATGTGACTGTAGTCACATGACATGTCACATGATGTGATGTCATAGGCCTAGACCTTGAGAGAAGAGACTAGAAGAATGACATTAGGGCATATGTATATAGCATCTCTCTTAAGCAAATACTGACTAGAGAGATGGTATGGTAGCAATTAAACAAACCAGACTTCAGAGCCTACTAGAATAGACTTAACAGAGTATTATAAAATGCCTAGCTATCTGCTGCTCCAGTGCACAGAGACCACTTGGTAATAATAGAAACATACCATAATACTATTTTCTGAAGAAGTATAGAAAAAGCAATATCATCTACTCAAGAACAACTAGCTATGAAGAATATACATAATAATAGGAAACAAGTAGAAAAGAGGTTATGCTAGGGTACTACAAGAACTATGCAACACTAGCTCTTAACTACATGCTAAAGAATTCAATATAGAAACAATAATATAGAAGAAGATTAGAACTTATAAAACTCTCAAAAGAGCTCTTGTAAAAATGAAAGAGTGAAGTTAGGTGGAATATTGAAAAGAATATACAAGCAGCATCTACTTGCAAATGCTTTTCCTGGCTAGCACACTCTTAAACAGTGAACCTTACACTATATAACAAGCTTCTTTGGAAAATCTAGTGAATACATTGCAAAGCTCCTTAAGAATCTCCAACAACACTATCCATCCCAGATGATGCACCCAAAGGCACCTCTCAAGTTGAATCTTATGACTGAAGATACCAACTGATACTTACTTTGCTAGTCTTTTCCAGACTGATAGAACTCTCGAAAACTTATTTTCAAGTGATAGCAGATACTAATGATGCTTACCTGATAAAATAGAAGTTAAAACTAGTCTCAAGTGGAGGTGTTCAGATAGGGGTCCTCTCTTCTATTCTCTGGAACCTGTAATCTCTGAAAGCAAGCTATTTTTCAAAATTCCAGCTTTTATACATTCTGCAGTCATTTTGCAAAGGTAGAATTCCATATTCACCTTCTCAGACTTGGATTCCACTTTCTCTATAGTCATTTTCTGCAACAGAGCCTCTAGACTCTGAATTTTACTCAAGAGCTATTCAATGTCTCTAAACTGTATCTTCTCTGTTCATAAGTTTGTTTCCAGTTATTAACTAGTAGATCTATGAGGCTGAGATGATCCATAGTCCATGTCCGACTACTGGTCTAAGTATTCTAGCTCTAGGTTGCTATATATCATGATAACTATTAAAACAGGTATGTGTTTTCTTATATACACACCTTAATCAATAGCTTCTGCTTCATAGGGATGGGTTTCCTATCTGTGTTATGAATCAAGACTCAAAGCGTTAAGTCAAGAAACAACTCTTGTATTGGAGTGACATAAGAGAACTCGATAGAGTTCCTAATACAAAGTAGTCTACCTTATATACTATTATCCATGGTCTGTGCTAGCTACTGTGCACCCTACCCTAAACGACCATAAGTATAACATGAGGCCAGCATATGTTGTCTATGCTGTATGATATCACTTTGTTCCAAAACCTTCTACTTCACTCTTCCAAGTCCCATGATCAGTCTTGTGATTACGCCATCAATTTGTGACTGATGTGACAGCGTGACTGATAAGCCTAACCCGAGTTGTTCTAAAAATAGAAAATTAAAAAGGAAAAAGAAAAGAAAAGAAAAATAAAGTGAAAAGAGAAAATAAAATAAAGTTCACCGTGAACAATCTTAACAATCTGAAAATCACTTCTTTTTCTTTGTTCTCTGTCTTAGCAGAATAGGATAGGAAAAGATGGTCAAGCTCCAAGTAATGAAAATGCTTTTTAGGCACTTATGAGAGCATTCCTACTGTCATCTCAGGTGTAAACCTTAACAAACTAGTTGGGTGCACTTTTTACAATATTTCCTGACCTTGAAAAGTGTTTTTATATTATCTAGTAGGCTTTACACTAGCTTTCCTATTCTATTCCAGTTATTTTTCCTATTTTTCCTATAGTATCTAAAATACTTGTCTTTTGCTATAGGCTCCCTGTAACAGAAGACAATTTCTTTTTCTAGGTAGTCTTCTTTTTGAAAAGATCAGTGTTCGCAATTTCAGACTTATTCTAGTTTTTTTAGTTTCAACAACCAGAGTTTGCTTAAGATCTCTAACACTAGTGTTTCCACTAGTGAGTTCTACTGCTCTTCTAAATGATATGTTTGAGATTGTAAAGCTTCTTTGCCTTACTTCTCCCAAACTCCTCAACTTTGATATAGCTAAGTAAAAACTCAATCATGAAAGCAAAGTATCTTGAAAAATCATATCTGGCTCCTTAGGATGGGTTCTACTAACTCACTATTTCTAATAATAGTGGTTAGCTTCAAACAGCCCTGAGTAATCTACATATAACTGTCTCTAGAGAGTTGAAAACCAACTCTTTTCCAATATAAAAATATTCAAATACTCATAACTCAGCCTCTTTAGCTGCTCCATAATACTCTGTTTCCTGCTCATGAGTTCAGAAAACTTGAGCATTAATCTATTCAAGAACTGCTTCTAGTTGCCTGCTTTGAACTCCTCAAAGCTAGGCTACTTGTCACAGATATCCAGTTTGACCTAGAGCACTGACCAATTCAACTTTTCTAGTGAATCAGCAGTTTTTATCCCTTTAAAGAGTTGTTCTACAACTCTGAGAATTCCTCTGAGTGTTTGCAACTGCTTGGTCCATTCCAGAGCACTTGTACTCAAGAGCATTGGTCTATTTGGTTCTGGTGGTATTCTGTTCTGATTCCAATTATAAGAGGTCAGAACATTCAGGAAATACTGGACCAACTTATTAGTTCATGTTCTTGAGAAGAGTATTTGGTTTGCAATTTTTAGGCAAGCCAATTGTGGGAGTTCTAAGAGAGTTAGGTTATGTAGAAAGAGAAAACAGATTGTAAAATTAAAAAAAGGAATGTTATTATCTGTAACCATCTCACTTTGATCACTACCATTCTAGATTATTGAGGGGAATGATTTCACCAACTTGATTGGCTACAGAGGTCTGTCAGCCTCTAGTTCTTTTTGCTCAATAAAAGAAAATAAAAGATTGTTGGTAATGAAAAAGGTCAAAAAAGCAGAAATAAAGTTTCTTCAACTGAAAGTCCTCTCATGGTGGGCTCCAGATGACAGGGGTCTTACAAGCTATATAAGCTTGAAAACACTGCTTATATATGCAAGAATACTACAGAGTAATATGACTAGTTCTCTCTATTCCTAGAAAGAGAATATTGCCTTCATATCTTGCAAGAAGCCATAGTTACTCGCTTCCTGTTCTTTTATAAGGTAATCTGTCTGTCCAATGTCACTTGTGAAGCAGTTTCTCCCATATCTTATTCATGGTGTCCACTCACAAGCTCTTCTATTCTACATCATCTTGTCTTTATTTTCTTTAATTGTTTCTGTTTCTGTTCTTTCTAGCTCATCTAGGCCTAGGTCCGATACACCTAAAAGCTTCTTAAGCTTACCACCAAATGTGATTTCCCTATAAGCCAAATAGGCAATCACTTTCAGAACAGTTATCTTGTTCCATTATACTGAGCCATCTGACTCTTCCAATATAAAAGCCTCTTCTTTCTGCAATCTAACGATGACTATAGAACTGAAGTACCAAGATTTCATTCTCCTGTCTATCAATAATTTGATACAGAATTCATAACTAGTACTAGGTTCTCAGTATCTAGCTCAAATTTGTTTATTTTGTTCTGGGTTTCTCTCTAGTCACAGTGTTCTCTGTAATAGGACAGTTATCTTTTCTAGGTGGAACAACACATGTTTGCCAACCTATATATCCAGGAGAGACTTCCATTTGTACTCTGCAAGACTTATATTCCAAGTTTTTCCAGTAACTACAGTATTCCTATCTATTGAGACAATCTGCAATCTAATATCTAGTAAAGACTACTCTTCTATTATCCCATTCACAAGTACTAGGATTATTCTGAGGTGTGCCATGCTCAGGGCAACCTCTTCTCAGATGCTCTCTCCAGTCACCAACACTTGGCATTTTATTTCTTCTAGTGCTAGTCTTTTCAGAAACTGTAATATTATGTCATTGACTAGCCAAAGCTTAATAGTCTGATCATCTCCTATATTTATTGTTTTCTGAGTTCTTTCCAGAGTCTCAAAAGCCATTACCAACACCAAGCAATTCTTTTGGATAATGGTCACTGACTCGTAAGTGCTTTCAACAACTTCTGGCTTTTCTTTTTTACTACTCTAAATTTCTTTCAAAGTAGAACTCATCTTAGGTGCTATTACCTGTAGTTTTTTGGAGGTTACTTTCATTTTCTCTTCCAGTATTCATTCTAAGATCTTAACAAGGTTAACTCTCTTTTCTATTGGAACTTTTGTCTTAAGCAGTATCTCCTTCTTTAGAAATCATCTAAGTACTGAGCTAGCAACATGGGTTTTTCTACTGCCTATGCTATCTCATGTATCTTTCTGTATAGAAAGTTGTACCATCTTGTTAGTGATTTCACTCACAAACAGGTATAGCTTTCTTCTATATGTTTAGGTGAGACTAACTCCTCTCCTAGATTCTTTTTCTATAGTTCTTTATGTTAGAAGGAACAGAGTACACAGCAGCTTGGTACAGTGTGGACAACTGGCAACCACTTATCTGTGGTGTATACTTATTATGGGGAGCTAAAAGCAAGTAATGAAGAGAGATGACTAGTATATGTTCAAGGCACATACAACTACCTAAATTTTCCTATTGACTATCTGATTAGAACTATGTGCTTACTAAGCAGAGTGCTTCACAACACTCCCTCTCACTTGAGGCTTCAGCTGTTAAGTGATAGAAGCATAAATAGGTAAGCTCAGAGTATCTCCAAGCCAAGAGATGGGCAGAAACAACTGAACAGGACTTGGCCAAGGTTTTTAGTCAAAATATCAGCAGAGTTCTCTTTCCCATCAATGTGATATGGTTTAATTTGTTTATTCTCAATTAGATCTCTTATGTAGTGATAGCAAATATCAATGTATTTGGAACACTTTTCTTGTATAAGGTTAGATCCCCAGAAAAGTAAGCTAATATTATTGCTATAAATATAAGGAGTTGGGTCATTAAAACTAACTTCATTAAGAAGGCTTTTTGCCCAGGCAAGCTAACAGCCACAATCAGAGAGGGCCATATATTTAGTCTCAGTTGAAGATAGGGCTATTGTCTTTTGCTGGTAGCTTATCCAGAATATTATTCCTTGAGCCATTAGAGTAAAGTAGCCAGTCACAGATTTACATGATTCTGGATCTTGTGTCCAATCTGAGTCAGAGTGAGCTACAATAGACTTACTGCTGAGTCTATTATAAACTATCCAATACTTGCAAGTATTAAGCAAATATCTACAGAGGTGTAATCATGCTTGATAATGCTTATTTGAGGAATTTTCCATTTGTTGAGCAAGTTTGACTACAGCAAATCCTATATTAGGATATGAGCCAATCATTAGATATATTAGAGATTCAACTATTTACTGGTACTTTTGATAAAAATTGGAATCACATTGTTTATTGTTGGGTTTAAACACATAGCCCAATAGAAGTGGAGTACTTGTTGGGTTGGTTATTACATTGAATTGTGTTAAGACTTTGTTCAAGTACTCAGACTAGTTTACAAAGATCTTTTGGTCTTTTCAGTTACAATTTATACACATTCCAAGAAACTTTTTAGTTTCTCTAAGGTCATAACATTCTTATTTTGTAAATTTTCACTTCAACTCTAAGAGGAGCAGGAAATCTTTTAAACTTATGAAGTAGACATCATCAACATAGACAATTGCTATAACAAGCTCTCCAGTCTTTTTCATTAATAAAGTAATACACACTAGCATTGGATTTTTATTGCTTAAATTCTAGGGTTAACATTGACTTAGTTATAGTCTGCCACCAAGATAAGCCAGCTTGATTAAGGTCATATAATGCTTTGTGAAGTCACCAGACTTTTTTTCTTTGCCAGATAGCCTAAAACCTTTAGGATACTCTATATAGATTTCCTTATCTAGATTATTATAAAAGTAGGCAGTTTTTACCTTGACATTATAGATATCTCAATCTTTAAGGGCAGCATTAGCTATGAATAAGTATGTTGTCTCATAGCAGATAACTGGAGAGAATAATTCATCAAAGTTGATTCTCTTGACTTGAGAAATCCTTTTGTAATAAGTTGAGATCTATAATGACTATTAGACTTAATGTTAAATACCCAGCAATTTTTGATTGCTTTTCATCCTTTGGGGAGGTTTTCAACTTCATAAACATTTTTGTCTGTAAGTGATTTTAGCTCTTCAAGACAAAACTCAAGCCACTTTTTTTGAATATCAGCTAGTAATCTAGTAATATTTCTAAGGCTTTTGAGAATTGGGCAGAACTCTGTTACACATTATATTAAGAGAAAGCAAATTTTCTCTACTCCCTCTTCTCTTACAAGATGCGTAAAGTAGCTAGTAATAGCTGGCTCAGCTAATTTATTCATAAGAGGTGGTGTGTCTATTCTACTTCTATTATTATCAACAATGATTGGGTATTTGCCTTTCTATTAGATCTTATATAGGGTCCTATTTATCTCAATAATATTGTCAGATGAGTTGTAAGGATAATCAACTCCATTTATCCTTACTGTCCTAGAAAGTAGATTATCAGAGAAACATTGTGTATTCTGATGAATCCTTTGTGATTCCTGATGAGCATTTTCATGTATATCATGAGCCATGTTGAGGTTGAAGAACCTCTCTCTTAGCTGCCATAAAGGATTCCATAGAATATTCTTGTTCTTCATAAATATTTTCTTTTCTGAAATATATTGAAGTTTGATACTTGGATCTTCTCAATTTAAGATCTTCTTATGGTATTTGTAGACCAGGTTGCAAAGGTCATTGAGAACTGTGTGGTTACATCTTAACATCAGAGTCAATATTATTTGTCTCTTCAATATTTATTATGGGTTTTTTAGGCTCTGGAGTGGATGGGGGAGAAATGGACTTAGAAGATAGAAAAGGTGAAGAAAAATGAGTGGGAGGAATGAGTGTGTGTAAAATAGGTACTAGAGTAGGTCCATCATTTCCAGAAGAGTTAGGTACTAATGACTCTGTCTCTGGACTTGTTTTATCTAATAACTTATCATATAATTTGTGTTCTTTTGCATGGGAGTTAGTGCATTTAGAAAAAATTTCCTCATCAAAGATAACATGTGTAGAGCAGAAAATAATATTTCCTTGTATATGGCATATAAAGTAGCATCCATCATCCTTGTACCCAATGAATATTATCAATTTGGAGTGTGGTATGAGTTTGTTGGTACAAATTTCAATAGAGAGGAACATATGGGCTTTATAGCCAAAGACATATAAGTGCAATGTTTTGAGTTTGTTTCTCAAGAAGATCTCCTGAGATGTTCTCCACTTAAGATGTCTAACAGGCATGTAATTGTATACATGAGCTGTAGCTGCTATTGTGAACCCCTACCAGGAATCTGGCAGACATGCTTTAAGTTGCATTAACTATGCTTTTTCAAGTAAAGTGCAATTCAATCATTCAGCATGACCATTTTGTTGGTATACATATGAAATACTAGTCTTATGGATAATCCCTTGCTCTCTTAGAAAGGATTGTAATTTCAACATTACATATTCAGTGGAAATGAATAATTGTTCTTGATTGTCCAACTGTTCAAATATTGATAGTCCTGTACTATTCTCTTCTTTCTATCCTTCTTTGGCACAAAGAACATTAGTGATGTCTGTGGTAACTTTCATGGTTGAATATACTCCTTCCTTAACTAATTCTTAACAAACTCCTGAATCATCTCCTTCTCTATTCTTGATAATGGATATATCTTTCCCTTTTTCAGAACAAGACCTTTCCTGAGATCTATAGCATGATTCCAAGTTTTCCTTATCAGCATTCTCTCTGATTTATTTTTCTCAAACATTTTCAAATACTTATGGAATCTTCTAGAAACTATTTTCTCTACTATTCTAGTCTCTATCAAATCTTCCTCTTATTCCTATTTCTCTTCTACTATTCTTGCTATCTCTATTTCTTCTTCAACTATCAGTTTCCCAAACTCTTTCTCCTTTTGTTTTTGCCATCTTAACTTTGTTTACTTTGTCTTCCACTGCTTTCCACATTTATCTGGATGTCTCATCATTTTTACCTTTCCTATCTTCTAATCAATTTCAGGATTATGATGTGCTAGCTACATCATTCCCAATATAACACTCTATTTCTGTTTACCTATCACATTTATCTTCATTCCCTCTTTATGCTCTTTGTAAAACAATTTTACCTCTACTATATACTTTATTGGTCCTTCATGATTAAAAGTATTATCTATATTCCTTATATATATTAGCCTATCCAACTTCTTCTTTCTGAACATATTCTTTCTTGTAAACTTCAAACTCATCACTAATTTTGTTGCTTCACTGTCTAACAATACTTCTACAATGATTTCTTCTTTATTCTTCTTCTATTTCAGCCCTATCTTCACTGTCACCTTTCTTAACATTTTTTCTTCTTCTACTTTTCTTACTTCTATTGTTTTCCCTTTTTCCTCTTTCTTTCTTTTTTTCAATCTTTTCTCTCTTAGAATTGTCTTTCTATCTTTCCTTATCTTTCTTCTACTTTCTTCTCCTACATTCACCACTTTACTCCTCAATACTCCAAATTTATTTAATGACCTCTATGCTAGTCCCTTTTCTTGTCTGTTCTCTATATCTCTACAATAATGGGTGATGTGCCCAAAGCCTCCACAAACAAAACACTTTCTCTTTATTTGCCTCTCTTTTCCTTTTCTCTGCTTTTTGTCATTTCCACTCCCTTTCTGCTTTTCTTTCTTCTCTTATCCTCATCTCCTTTACTCTTCTCTGTTTATCTTCTACTCTTTTTCTTTATTCTTCTTATTCTCTTTCTTTTCTTCTTCTTCTCATCTTTTCTTATTTTATCTCCTCATTTATTCTCTTTTCTGCTGCCTCTTTCTTTTCTAATCTTTTGCTACCTGTAATTCCAATATTTGTCTTTGTAAGTCTAATAGCATCATGTTATTCTCTATTATTTTGCTTCAACAACCTCATTGCTTCATCTTTTTCTACATCTCTTATCAATTCTTTCATATTTATTTGACTAATATCAACAATGCTGGTTGTTATGGTATCTGACAATGGAAAATGATATTTTCCAAAAATATTTCTCTGTAAGTGCTAGCTAGTATTCTTTCTATCCAACCTCATACTGACTACTAACTACTGCTCTGATCAAACTATTACACTATTATCTATAAAAAGAGAATCTCTAAATTAGATACTTTCTTACTAGACAATGTTACTTCTCTGTGTGGAAAGATCACAATGAACCTTTAGCACAAGGCTTTTACACAAAAATAACAAGTATTCTACTAAACACTATCCAACTAAGCAATGATTAATGTCTAGACAGTGGCCTAGGTCTGATCACTGACATCTATGACTGTTCATGCTAAATAGCTAGCTTTTTTTAAGCCTAGAATTTGGCTATAAAAAGATTTGTAGCAATTAACTGCACGGGTTGCACACTGAGGATGATAAAAGAGTAAGAGAAAGAAGACCATATTATCTTAGACTAGCAAGAATATTTGAGGCACTCCTTCTTTCTCTCTTACCACTATCTTGCATAATAGCACCTATTAGAGAACTTGGGAATATAACACTTTCTACTACAACTATATACTCTTCTACTTACAATATAGCTCCAATTCAAGACAGTAATATGGCTATTAACTCTGTTAATGATCTCTTTATAGGCGATGAAATAAGAGGTCATTCTTTAGTACTGAGTATGTACAAGCCTAGGTTTCCTTCAATTTTTTCAAGCAAAAGTGACAAAGAATACCACATTTATCTCAAGAGGAATAGCAATAGAATAGATGAAGATGAACCTGTCTCTTCTATTGGCAATAGTCAAGACAAGTATATGATCCAGGAGAGGAAGAAAGGTCAAGTCAGCAAGATGGCTGACAACATAGACAACATATGTCATTAATGTGTATCCAACAAGAACCCGGCCTCAAGCTTATTATCTGGTAACAACGTGTTCAACATCCAGTTGAACTACAATGTTAATCAAGCTCTTGACCCTGAGTCATGAGACAGTGAGTTCTGTGTAGTTTCCTTGCATAGGTCTATGGAACACTTAGCATCTGACATCAAGAACATCAAAGAATCCCTTCATAGAATGCAAAATTATATCAAATATAAGTCAGTTAACACCAATCCTAATAACATTAAGAATCTAGACAGCATTGGTAAAGTGGTATGAGAGCTTCTCTCTCCAGTCTATGATTTGTACTGGGATGGCCTATATATAGATGACTCCAAGATGTTGTTCAGAAACAAAGTTAAATCCAAATTCAACCTCCAGGTCTCTTGAGCCCTAGTCAATAACAAAGGTAAGGAGACTGTTAAACCTACTTATGTCTCCCCTCTCCTCCCACCCATCCTGGTGAAGACTCCCAAAGAAGTCAATGAGATTTCTAAATACTTCAAGAAAAATGACATCTCCAAAAGAAGTCATATGCCCAAGCTTCTTCCAAACCTCAGAGTTCCAATGCCATGATGAACACTCTCAAGATCAAAGAGATGTTTGCAACTCTTCAAAATCAAAAAATAGATCAAGTCCAGAAGATCATCAATGGAGGTGAGAACAAACCCAAGCCTCATATCAATATGACCACTAAGAGCTCTTCCCACAAACAAATTATTATACCTATAAGCAAGGAGGCGACCAATAAGTATATCAAGGACACAAGTTTTCACATCAGTAGTATAAACCAAGTGCTCAAATCTATCAAGTCAAGTATCATAGCTGACTTTATTTGCAGTGATGACAAAGATATCATTATCTCTACTAACAATGTTGTCTCACTCTCTGATCTACAGAAAGTCAAGAAAACTGTCAAGAGTTCACTTCAAGACAATAATGATCAAATAGCTCCTTCTCATCTACCCCAGTCAAAATTCTACCTCAAGATTGTGGGAATCCCTTACTTGAATGAACAATTTAACATGCACATCTCATCTGAGGACATCAAGATAATCCTCAAGAAAAATCACATTCTTAACAACATCATTCTTACATCTAGACTTCAAGTCATCAAGGTCTCACCTAAGTTGAATATGGCAATAATCTGGATCAACATTTGGGATACTCAGAATGGGTCCAACACCGAAAAAATCATCAACAGACACTTCAACATAGGAAGTTATATCGCTACTGTCTATGGAGCTAACATGAATCCAGGAGTTCTTCAATGCAAGAACTGTTGGAAATGGGGCCACACAGCTGGCATATACCACATTTAGGGGGCCAAATGTGTGAAGTGCAATAGTCCTCACCTTATAATCCATTATCATTATTTTGCATAGTATTGCAAGGCTAACAATAAAATAAACTCTCCTAGATTAGAAACCAAGAAGGACGAACCCTGCTCTCACACATTCAAATATATCAATTGCAAAGATGACCATCAGGCCAACTCAAACAAATGTCCTTTCTGAAGACATTGCTTCAATAAAGAGTGGCATACCAAGGAATACACTAAGCTCTGGGAAACCAGGAAAAACTCAATTCATTTGACTGCAAATACTAGCAAAATATGATTTTGAAAGACCTGAAGATTTTTTTTACAAAACATCCAAAAATAACTTTATTATCAACTCAATCCTTGAAATCAACCATAACTTCAACATTATTTTCATTCAAGAACTATCTTGGACAACCATTAGATCTATTCCTAGCTCAAAGAACTGTGAAGGCATTTTCTTTGGTAGGCATTCCTAACTACCCAAACTGGCTCACCTTTGCTAGAGAATCCAACTTGGTGAATGACTCTCCTAGAGTCATTATATATGTCAATATTAGACTCTTGTCTTTGTGTTTCTCACTTCGCAAAGACATCATTAATCACAGAGACATTCTTCTAGTTTCTTTCTCTAACAATAACATTGTTTCTTAGATCATGAACATCTATTCTGATTTTGCTCACTCTATCTTAAAGTATCTCAAGGATTTTGAGGCAAACATTCCAAATCTTCTAATCATGACTAGTGACTTTAATATTTAAGATAGTATCTAAGACCCATCTTTTCCTCACTACTCTTCTATTAGTGATGATCTCATTATTATAGCAGACTTTTAACTTGAACTTGTTGATTATGACTAACCAAGTTCCTACTAAATACTTAGACACCGTTGGTGAATCAAACTCTATTATCGACCTTATATTCCTTTAAAGTGGTTCATCCGAACTCAATAATCACTTGATTCACCCTGATTGGTGACTTATCTCTGACCATGCCCTTCTAACTATCTTCATTCCTATTGCAGAAGAAAACATCAATTTATCTAAGTTCTCTATCATAAAGAACAGTGAAGAGGAAGCATTGTTCATCAAAGATATCTCATTCTTCATCAAGAATCTCAATGTCTCTAACTTATCTGACATCGACAAGCTTGAAGATGTAGTCAATATACTTGCTTCAAACACCAAAAGTGCATAGAGGAAGAATTCTAAATGAGTCAACATCTCTAGACACTCCAAGAGCTGGTAGAACAAGGATTGTAATCGATTCTTAAAGAATTATAGGTCAACAAGAACTCTCAAAGACTAGAATATCTTTAAGAAAACAGTCAAATCCTCCAAGCGATCCTTCTTTGATCTCAAAATCCCAGAAATCACCAACAAAAAATGAGGACCTTGAGAACTCATGAGCTGGGTCAACAAATGCAAGTTACTAGCTATTGAGGCCATCAAATACAATGATCAACTGTGCTTAACCATTGACAACCTATGGAACACACTTCATTCAACTTTTAACACTGCTTTCCATCATCAAGTGGACATCAATATCCTTGACAAGGTCACCGACAAGCCCCCTTCCTCATGGGCCCTGTTTTCCAAAGAAGAGTTTAAGAGTGCCACTGCTAACTGTAACAACTCCTTCACACCAGAACCAGATAAGTTGTTATGGAGCCATCTTAAAATCATTCTCAAATATAATGAGTGCTTAGGTATCATCATCAGCATTGCTGACACATGTATTGATTTAGGGTTCTGGCCTTCTTATTTCAAAAGGTCTACAACAGTTGTTATACTCAAACCCAACAAGGCTTTATATGACTCCCCTAAGTTGTTTAGGCCAATTGTCTTACTCAATACAATGGGCAAGCTAATTGAGAAAGTTATCAGTGAGAGACTTCAATTCCTAACTGCTACAAATAATTTTATTTACCTGAGTTAACTAGGGGGTTTGAAATTCAAATCTACAACAGATATAGGTGTTGCTCTTATGCACATCATTCATTCTGGTTGGGTTAAAAATCTTTCAACAAGCACTCTTGCATTTGATATCGCTCAATTCTTCCCATCACCAAATCATCTACTTCTCTCTTTCATCTTGAAGAAAGTGGAGTTTAACAACTGTGTTGTTTCCTTTTTTACCAATTATCTTGTAGACAGAAAGACAAACTATCTCTGGAACAATTTTACTTCTCCTATATTTAACATTAATGTTAGAGTGGGCCAAAGGTCTGCACTTTCTTCTATATTAACTACTTTTTATCTCTCTCTGTTTCTCTATATTCTTGAAAAACACTTAAAAAATCTAAATATTCCTGTCTCAATCATTTCTTTTATTGATGATGGACTCTTCATTTCTCAGAGTAAATCATTCCATACCTCTAACTACTGCCTTTTCTATAGTTACAATGTTATGTCAAAGTTGCTCAAAAAAATTTGGTCTTATAGTAGAATATTCCAAAACTGACATCTTTCATTTTAATAGATCTCATGGTGACTTTAACTCTCCTTCTCTTGACCTTACACCTATAAAAGGCACTATCTTACAACCCAAGAATATGTGGAAGTACTTGGGCTTTATATTCAACAGAAAATTATTATTTCATCAATATGTCAACTTCTACTCCAACAAAGCAATATTCACAGTCAAATGCATGAAGATTCTTGGCAATTTGAACTGAGGCATCAATCCAATCCAGAAGTGTCTTCTATATAGAATGTGTATCCTCTCCATTGTACTATACAGATTCCAACTTTGGTTCTACAACTGCCCTCCCATATTGTATCACTTAAAGATATTGGGGAAAATGCAAAGAAAAGCTGCCATATGGATCTTAGGAGCTTTCAAAACCTCCCCGTCATTTGGTATTGAAGCCATTGCAAGACTCATACCCATCAAGCTTCACCTTTAAAAACTTGGTGGAAGATCACAACTACAAGCGTATTCACTCCCCCC
Source organism: Leucocoprinus gongylophorus (assembly GCA_022457215.2). Lineage (NCBI taxonomy): Eukaryota > Fungi > Basidiomycota > Agaricomycetes > Agaricales > Agaricaceae > Leucocoprinus > Leucocoprinus gongylophorus. The sequence continues at coordinate 30,485 of JAJOHK020000079.1, forward strand.
TAATCACCTTATCCGATATCTTATGGATTCATTCCAAAGTGCACCTATGTTGCATCACCCAACCTTGCTCAATTCCCTTACCAGTTGTCAGTAATCCCTTATCAAAAGTTACTTAGTGAACATGGTCAACAGGTTTAACAGAATTCTCCCTTCTTTTACTCCTCTTCATTCTGAACTTTCTCCCGGTCACAGAATCTTTGATAATTTCTCAGATCATTTCATATTTAAATTACATAGCAAGCAGAAAGATGATAAATTTTACACTCATCAACTTGACAACATGGTTATTGAGTCATCAAGTTTTCCTTCTACTGCCATTGTAGTTACAGATGCTAGCATCAAGAACAATGTTGCTATATCTATATTGCACATGCATACTCATAATAGACTTATCACCAAGACCATCCACCACATGGTTTATGTTACTAGTACTGAAGCTAAACTTTTCACCATTAGATGCAGTATCAACCAAGCCTCAAACTGTGATAACATTTCCAAAATCATTATTGTCACCAATTTCATTCATGCAACCAAAAGAATCTTCAACCTATCTTCACATCCCTTTTAAGTCCATTCAGTGGCCATACTTGATGAGCTTCAAAAATTCTTCCTTCAACACCAGAACAATTCCATTGAGTTCTGGGAATGTCCCAGTTGTCTCAAATGGTCTCTCCACAAAGTGGTCAACAAAGAAACTAAGGCCTTCAATCCCATTCCGCTCTTCTCCAGCAAAACTTCATAGGACTTCAGCAAGAAGAGTGAAATCAATGATATCCTAAATGCTTGGAAGATGACATTATAGGCTTCAGATCTTAAAGAGAAGCAATTCCTTGACCTACTTAATGATGATAACAACATCATTGAACCATTCTATGCCAAAGGAGGGTCTTGGCTCAAAGTTTTTGGCCACTCAAACTTGTTGTGTGCATGTGCTTTGCAAGCAATAACCAATCATGCTCCAATTGGTGAGTATAGACTTAGATTCTTCCCTAGAGAGGAATTTAAGGGTCCATGCAGATCATATTCTATCAAATCAAGATATCACATACTTCACAAATGTGATAGGTTTAATGGATACTGGAATCTGAGAAGAGACTCACTAGGCCATTTTGTCATGTTCTTAGTTGCCAATCTGAGTGCATTCACCTTTACTGACAATATCTTTTTATTAGCTACGAATAGATTTCATAACTAGTTTTTTTAACATAGTTTCAATTCATCCTTTTCTTTTTTTTCTTTTCTTTATCTATTTCTCTCTCTGTTTATATCACCATGTTAGTTTGCTTCTTTTGTATATAGTTATGATGTAGCTACCACAGTCTGCCCTCACACTCCATGTAATAAATTGTTAATTTTTTAGAAAAAAAAAGAATATCTGAGATGAAATAAACAAGATTTGATCTGTACTGGAAGAGGTTTGAGAGCACAGATGAGAGTAGGTGGTTATCTGTGGGTTGGGATGGATAAAGTCAGAATACAAGATGTAATAGTGTTAAGTTTCAAAGTGTTAAGATAAAAGTTGAATCTTGTATTGGATTAATACAAGAGAATTCAATGAAGTTCCAGTTATAGAATATCTACCTTATATATACTTGGCTAATAGTCCATACTACACTAAACCTACCTTACTCTAAAGAATAGGTATATTACATGTTATTGACATGTAATATAACATTATCATTCTAGAATCTTCTATGTTCTTCTATAACTATGATATGTGACCAATGTATAATAGTTTGTAATAGTCATATATGATATCATGCTGAATCCCAACCCTAAGTTCAAAAATAAGAAAATAAAGAGAAATAAAAATAGATTAAGTCTACCATCTTCAATTCTAATATTGAGAAAAATAGAAAAGCAGATATTTGGAAAGCAGATATTTGGAGACCAGAATGTTGGCTCTTAAATAATAGACTTAAAGTTTTGACAAGTAGAGTAATGAAGATGAAGATAAAAGCAAATAGCTGCCTTATGGGTACTAATAACTCAAGAAAAGAAAAGAAGAATAAGTTGTTGAGAGAAGTAATAGTAAAGATAGGATTAAATTAAGAGAATGACAAAGATGGAATTACAGTAGAAACATTGTTAAACAGTGGAGTGACAGAGCTGGTAATAAGTTTAGGGACTAATTGAACATATAATGAAGATAAAATTGTTTTACAGAGAGCACAAGGGGAAAACAGAAATAGATGTGATAGAAGAATAGAAGTAAAGCATTATATTAGAGATGTTTTGACTAGCACACTATAATTCTGAGATCAATTAAAAAACTGGGAAGGTGAAAATGACAAGATGTTTAGATAAATGTAGAAAGTAGTAGAAGATAAAGCAGACAAAGACAGAATGGCATAAACAGAATAAAAAGATGCAAAAAGAGAAGAAGAAAGAGTTTAGAAAACCAATAGTTGAGGAAGAAATAGAAATAGTAAAAATGGTAGAAGAGAAACAGAAAGAAGAAGATTTAATAAAAATTAGAATAGTAGAGGAATAGTTTCTAGAAGGTTCCATAAATATTTGAAGGTGTTTGAAAAGAAAGAATTAAAGAGGATGCCAATAAGAAAGATATGGAATCATGGTATAAATCTCAGAGAAGGATTTGTGCCAAAAAAGAGAAAGATATATTTATTGTCAAGAATAGAGAGAAAGAAGGTTCAAGAATTTTTGAGGGTTTAGTTAAGGATGGGATAGTTGGATAATTAAAAAAATCATTAATTGTCACTGATTTCAGATTTAATGGATAATATTGGGAAGAAGAAAGTATTTACAAAAATAGACCTAAGATGAGGTATAATAATATAAGAATTAAGAAAGGAAATAAGTGGAAGACAGCACTCTCAATGTCAGAGAATGTCTATGAGCTATGCTTATAAGCTAACAGTAATGTTTTTTGAACTTACAAACTTACTAGTGACTTTTCAGGCTATAATAAATAATATCAGACTTGAAGATGATAGACTTTATTTATTTTCTTTTCCATTTTTATCACAAAATGAACTACTCACTTGTTTGTGATATCTGAATCTTAGATGTACTCTCAGAGGTTTAGGAGTGACTCAGAAGTTCAATTTAAGGTCTAATCCTTAAATATAAAAGTATTTATACAAAATAGTGATAGTCTGTACACAAGTTGTTTCCATCATATAATCAATACTCATACCTAGTAGGACTGTAGATGACAGTCCTAGCAGATATCAGGCTAATTTTAGAAGACAATTAATTATATTACTATATTGATATGCTTGTATCTCTATAAATACTAATCTTCATATGATGTATGATATATCATTAGAAATGGTTTGATAAGCATCTTTCAACACAACTTTGATTGTAGAAATTCATTTAGTTGTTTCTAAGATAATAACCAATGAAACTTATAGTTACTGATGGTCTAATATCTCAGTAATCTATTGTTACTTTTGTACATCCTGCATATGCATAAATAGCCCTTGTTTGAGGCTTTCTAGTATAACTTGGTTTGTAAAAATCAGTCTACTGGTTGTAGAGATATAAGTTGAATAAAGTTTGTAACAATTTTATTTTCTTAGGGTTAACAATTAGCATGATGTCACATATCCATTATATGTCACAGTCACATAATTATGCATTGCACAGAAAGATATAGAAGGTTAAAAAATATGAAGTAGAACTAAGAAGAGAGATAGCAGAGAGTGTTTGAGAAGTTAAAAAGAAAGTTTATAATAAAGCTAGTCCTAGTAATATCAGACTTGGATAAAGGAATAAGAGTGGAGGTAGATATATTATAGATAGAGTGTTATTAATGAAGTGTGAGGATGAGAAGAGAAGACTAGTAGTCTATATTTCAAAGTTATTAAATAAGGTCAAAAGTATTATAATATTATAACTTAAAAATCTTAGAGTTAATCAATGAATAGAACCTTGTATTAGGGTTAATACAAGAGAACTCAATAAAGAGCTCTGTATAAGATTGTCTATCTTATATACTACTAGCCCATAGTCTATGCTTTACTACTTTAGCCTACTTTAAGTGACTATGTATTACACATTGTTACAAACTTAAGACCTTAGAGCTGGCCAAGAGAGTGAACCTTGTATTGGGTTAACACAAGAGAACTCAATAGAGAACTCTGTATAGGATAGTCTGTCTACCTTATATACTAAAGCCTCATGGTCTATACTAACTACTTCTAGCCTACCCTAAACAGCCATATGTTTGCCTTAAAGTCAACATATGTTGCATATGTTATATGACATCATCCTTTCAGATCCTTCTATATTCTTCTATGTAACTTGTGACTTGTGACCATGTCACCCAATGTGACTGATGTGTGACTACATGATCTGGTCACCCTTATTCTAGTTCTAAGAATAAAAGGGAAGATAAATTGAAAATAAAATAAGAATGAAAAGAAAATAGAAATAATTTAGAGTCCACTGTCTTTAGTTTTGACAATAGAAGATTCAGTGTTCAAGGAAAGACCAGCAAAGAAATTAGTGGATTGATATTTTAGTTTATATATCATTGATAAAATAGTATCTACTAATCTAGTTTAGTCAAATTATGACTGCCAACTTTGATAAGAATTCATTCAGTTATAAATATTAGTTGAGTAGTGATATAGAGAGCAAGTGAAGAGACAAAGAGTAGAAAAAGTAAAACTAGTAGAGGTAGATAAAATAGAAGATAGAAAAAATATTAAACAAAAGAAAAGTAAGAGAAGTTGTGAAATACTTAGTATATTGAAAGATATTTATAGTAGAAAATGATATATAGGAGAGAGAGTAAGATTTAGAGAGTGTAAAAAAAAGTGGTAGTAGAATTTGAAAGAAAACTTAGTGTAGAAGTGAGATAGCAAGAAAGATTAAATTTAGTAAAAAAATAAGACTTTAGAAAAGGAGAGCTACTAGAAAAGTATATAGCAAAAATGTTGTATGGATGAGATGATGGAAAGTTTAAGGAAGAGTATTTAAGAAAGTTGGAGAGAATAGAAAAAATGAAAGCTAGTTTCTCTAGAGAAAAAATCTTAAATAAAAGATAATGTCAGAGTTAAAAATGATGAACTTTGTTTTTATTTATTTATTTTTATTTTTATTTTCTTATTTTGTACTTAGGGTTAGGATATAGTATGACATTACATATAACACTGTATCACACATGTCACTATTACTATCATATAATTATGTACTATACAGAAGAATATATGACATTATATAGTATATTTACTATATGTTAATCTTATGAATAGTGTATAACCTTTATAGTAGGTTAGATAAGGTCTCACACAGACCAACTAGCTAGTATATATAAGGTAGACACTTTGTACTAAAAACTCTATCAAGTTTTCTTATGTTAATTCAATACAAGATTCTTTTTTGACTTAACTCTCTGAGTTTTAAGTTATAATAAGACTGAGTATCCAAGACATTCAGAATGATTTCATCACTATCACAGAAACATGTTGTAGAAAGTATGGCTATTATAAAAGATGAGCTTTTGTCAGAATTAAAGAAGACATCACTATTATAGAGGACAGTTGTTAGAATGGATAAACTTGGTATATGATATCCAAGTAGGAAATGAAACTTCTTCTACACTTACTATTAAATTTTTCAATGTTTGTAGAACCTCCTTGTATCTTCTCATCTCTCTTAAAACTACTAATATCATGAAATTCTTCTTTATATATGTCTTAGTAAACTCTGAAATTATAGAGGTTTCTATAGATTGGAACTTTATAAAAAAGCATCTGTTAGGGCAACTGGTAGAGTCTTCAGAGTTTAATAGACTTTTATAGTCTTCAGAAAGTTCTAAGTATATTAATTAATAAAGTACAAGTGATATTTATCTCCAAGAAGTTCTAAGAGAACAGAATAAAGACTTCTAGGAGTAATAAATATTACTGAAATATATTTCAATTTAGCAGAACAATATTGGAATAACCAAAGAATGATAGTGTCCAGATAATTAGGAACTTTGATGAAAACATCTAGAAAATCAACCAAAAAATAAAATAAGTCTCCAGTAATAATGCTTAGAATAAGATAATATCTAAATAGCTGCTAGGTATGGTTCATATTTAGAGGCAAAAGTCTATAAAGTTGACTGAAAGTTTATACCAAGTATAGAAACTTATCCAAAAAGTACAGAGTTATGGACTTTGTAGAATAACCTTGGCTTTTACTTATATACTGTACCATTTGTCTGCTGTGAGGTTGCAACTTCAGAAAAATAAACAGAGTTCAAGAAATTATATTGTTATAAAAAACTAGAGTTAGTATTAAATGATATTTGACTACCAGATTAAAGAATACAATATATCTACCAGTTTCTAAATACAAGTATGATGTCAGGCATGGTTCACACTAGAAGGTGAAAGCCTATAGGGTTGGCTTAAGAATGTGTAAAGTATGGAAACTCTGTATAATAAGCTTAGTAATGTAGACTTTTCAGAATAACCTTGACTTCAGCTTATATGTTGTATTATCTGTCTGCTACATGGTTGTAACTTCAGAAGATTGGAACAAAGTCTAAAAGAAATTGAGTACTGATATGGTGTGTTATTATTGAACACTAGGGATTAAGTTCAATTGAAATTGTTATCAATTATTAAACTAATGAATTACAGTATAACTACTAGTCTTATATACAATTCAAATAGATAGGAAATGCTTAGGGATTTTAAAATATAGTCTCAAGTAGAGATTTCAGTGTTTTATCACTGAAAGGAGCTAAATAAGAGAGCTTTACTATAGAAGGCTGAGTTTAATAGAAGTACCTTTGTTATAGAAGACAAAGTATTTGAAAGGTATGAAAATATGTTACAAGAAAAATGGCTGTTATGAAAGATGAAATTTTACCAGGGTTAATGAAAAATATTACTACTATGGATATTGTGGTAACCATTAGTCAAGATGACTAATAGACTACTAAGTAAACTTATAAGCTAAGTATTTCATAGAGATTACAAGAAAACTCAACAAAGAGTTCCCAATGTATTTCTATACTATATATACTATTATTATAAGTTCTATCCTAGACTACATGTGTTATTTATGAGTTTACTATACTATTACTACAAGATAAACATACTATAACCATACCTTTGATATTATTATTCCAGTTTCTTTTATTATATTCTAGATCTATGATATCACATCATATGATGCATTATGTAACTGTGGTCATATTTCTCTTCATTATCCAAAAAGAAAAATTAAATTAAAAGAAAAGAAAAGAAAAATCAGATCAAGAAAAATAAACTAAAGAAGATAAAAATAAAAATAAAATATTAAAGTTTAAGTATACTAGGATAGTGAGAGATAGTCTTCAAAATAAGTGGACTTGGCATATGGCATATAATAAAAGAAGAAACTTGGATGTTTTATAGTATAACTCCAAACAGAGATTTCAATAGTGAAATACTAGAAGAAGTTTGGAATAGAAAAAATCTGTTGTAAAAGACTGAGTACTTATGAGTTTTGATAGAGAATAACATCACTATGGAAGATAGGTTATAAATAGATGTATAGACTAATAATACTGCTGTAGAAAACAGGTTTTTTAGGTTGAACTTGGTATATAACAAGTACTAAGTAATATTTAATAGTAGGAAGTAATAGTATTAGCTTGAAAAACTTTGTAAAGTTTGGTAGAGTTCAGAAAGTGTTGTTTAATAGTAAATAAGAATTTTGTAAGATTTGGCAGAAGTATAGGCAAAGTTTGAGCACTTAAATTTTGTATAAAATTGGGTCTCTTTACAATACTATCCAGACACCCATAAACTTTCTAAATTTATATCTATTTACAATGTTGATAGATGTTATGAACTAAAGCTCAAGGGTTTAAGCAATAGGCCAACTCTTGTATTGAGTAACACAAGAGAACTCGATAGAGTTCCTAATACAAAGTAGTCTACCTTATATACTATTCCTCATGGTCCATGCTAGCTACTGTGCACCCTACCCTAAACTACCATGAGTATAAAATGAGGCCAGCATGTGTTGTCCATGCTGTATGACTTCACTTTGTTCCAGAACCTTCTTCTTCCTTCTCCCTCGTCTTGTGATCAGTCTTGTGACTACACCATCAATTTGTGACTGATGTGACGGCATGACTGATGAACCCTAACCTGAGTTGTTCTAAAAATAGAAAAATAAAAATGAAAAATAAAAGAAAAGTAAAACAAAAATGAAAAGAGAAAATAAAATAAAGTCCACCGTCGACGATCTTGACAATAGAACCCTTAATAAAAATAGCTAGATTTCAAAAAATAGTAGATATTGAGAAAATAGTAAAAGAGTTTAAAAGAAATAATGTTACTACAATATATTAATCTTAAGAATAACACATAGCTTTTAAAATAAGTTAATGATATTATAGCACAGACCAGTAACTTAGCATATATAAGGTAGACAGTTTTGTACCAGAAACTCCATTAAGTTTTCTTATAATTATCTTAATCTAAGATTCTTTTTTTTGATCGTCTTTAAGGTCTTAAGATTGTAACATTAAGAAGTATAACTCTAAAGTAGACTGGTGGAAAGGAAAAGTAGTCCTGATATAATATCTACTATACTACTTTAGTTGTTAAAAGCTTTTTACAAGACAAAATTGTATATATTTTTAATTAGAGTAGTAGTTAATACTTAAGTAGTTAATAAACAATGTGAGATAGGATATAAAATTAGTATAATTTTCTTTCTAGTACTGTTATTTTTGCTGTTCTCACTAATATCACTATTATTAATACCTCTTTTCTATATCTTATATATATTATAAATTAACAAATATCTGCTAATTTATGTGTATACTATAACTAATCTATCCTCAAGTCTATGTATTTTTCATAAGGTCAACATACTATAACCATATTACATAATATTATCTGTTCTAAAATCTTCTTTAACTTTCTCTATATTATATAATCATATGAGCTATGACTATAATATATATGATTATCTTATAATATATATTATATCTTCATTATATAGTATGAAATTTGTAATAGTTATATAACATTATATTAACTCTAACTCTAAGTCTTAAATAAGAAAATAAGTAAAATAAAAATAAGAAAGAAGAATAAAATAAAGTTTATTATCTTCAACTCTAATATATAACTTTTTATCTTATAGTAAGTTAAATAATTAGTGGCTTTAAAAATCTAATATTAAGAGTATTATAAAATGATAAAATATAAATAATAATATTAAGTCTAAGGTTAAATACTCAAACATAAGGATATACACATAATAGTAATAGTCTGTACACAAGCTATTTATATCATATAATCAATACTTGTACCTAATAGGGCTGTTATCTATCATAGTAGATATTAGGCTAATTTTAAAAGATAACTAATTATGTTATTATATTGATATATTTGCATCTTTATAAATACTAATTTCTATATATAATATATTATCAAAGATGGTTTTGATAAGTGTTTTCTAATGCAAGTTTGGTTATATAAATCTGTCTAGTTATTTCTGAAATAATAACTAATGAAACTTATAGTTACTAATAGTCTGATATTTTAGTAATCTGTTATTACTTTTATATATTCCATATATGTTCAAATAGCTCTTATTTGGAATTTTCTAGTGTAATTTAGTATGTGAAAATTAGTTTACTAGTTGTGAAGATGAAATTTATGACAAATTAAAAAAGATAATAATAATAATTGATAATAATAATGATATAGAATATTAAAGATGATAATGATAATTGATGATAATTGATATTGTTAAGTCTAAGGTTTGATTCTTGGATATAGAGATATATATATAGCAGATATTAAGCTAATTTTAGTAAATAACTAATTATATTACTATATTAGTATACTTTTATTGTAGAGAAATCTTTTATTTTATTTTTTGAACTTAGCTAAGAGCATAAGATAATATCACAGATAACTATCACAAATGTTATAATAATAGTCACATAGTCATATAACTTGATAGAATATTATAGAAATTACTAGAAGAATTTAGTTATAACTTTAAGAGTGTATAGACTAACTTTTAAAGATATATAAAGTAGACTAATAGTAAGAACTCTATCAAGTTCTCTTATATTACTCAATCAATAAATATATCTTTTATCTTAATATTTAGACTAAGTTCTAAATCATTTCTATTAAGACTTAAGCTCAAAGGTTAGAGTAAAAGAATTATCTTTAAATAAAAGAACCAAATAGAGTTTCAAGTACAAAGTGTTTACCTTATATATATAAGACTACTAGTCTATATTATACTAACCTTAGCCTACCCTAAAGACCAATATTACATACTACTAATATGTAAAATAATATCATTGTTCTGAAACCTCCTATATTCTTTTGTATGATATGTGATTGTGTGACCATAATTTGTGACAGTATCATGTAACATTACACTAAACTCTAATCCTAAGTCCAAAAATAAAATAGAAAAAACAAGTAAAAAAATTTAAGTCTATTATTTTCAATTTTGACAATTTCATATATCTATAAATACTAATTACTATGTGATATATCATATATTATCAAAAATAGTTTAATGAGTATTTTTCAATACAAATTAGATTATATAAATACATCTAACCATTTAAATAGCTAATGAAACTTTATAATTACTAGTAGTTTGATATCTTAGTAATTTATTATCATTTTTGTACATTTTCATATATATACAGATAACCTTTATTTGAAGTATTCCAGTACAACTTGGTTTTTGAGAATCAGTTTACTAGTTATATAGATACAGATTGAATAAAATTTGTAATAAAGAGTAAGAAGAGTAAAGAGAGTAAGATCATAAAAAAGATAAGGTTAGATAGACTACTATTATTTAATAGAGAGATAAGTTAGATAGTAAGATTCATTACAGCTTGTAAGCTGTACATCAGAATAAGAATAAAGAAGGTGGTGTTAAAATAACTAGGTAGAAACATGTTGTAGTAACTACTAATTAAAATAATTAATAGTGTACTAAAGTAGTTTTAAGTCATAAGAGTTTTGTGAGAATTACAAGAGAACTCAACAAGGAGTTTCCAATGTATTTATATACTATATATACTACTATTATAAGTCCTACTCTAAACTACATATGTTATTTATAAGTTTATCATACTATTATTACAAGATGAATATGTACATGTCTTTTTATTATCTAAAAAATAAAAGAAAAGAAAAAGATAAATTAAATTAAAAAAATAGATAAAAGGAAAAGAAAATAAAAATAAAATATAAAGGTTCAAGTATACTATGACAAAACTTGTGGAAAATGTTTTAAACTTTCAGGAAGAATCTAAGTTTTATTATCAAAATTTACACAGTATATGACTTATTTTCAGAAAAAATTAAAAAGAATACTGCTTACCTAACCATAGAATAATTATACCTATATGACTAGAAATAGCCAAGAATTATAGAAATTTCTAGAATAATAAACTAAATATAGTGACAGTTTATTAGAAAATGAGAGAAGATAAGAAAATAGTAGGCAATAGATTTAAAACAACAGACAATATAGCAGATAACAAATGAGAATAGTCAGTAATAGATAAAATCTTAGATAACAGATAAGAGTTAGAATATAGATAAGAGTATAGAAGTAGATATTCTTTTATATTTATTTCTTCTTTAGATTCTCAAAATAATAGATAAAATCTGAAGCTAATAGCATAAAAATTGACTACTTAGATAAATTGAGGAACTTCTAAATGTAATTAGTGAAACTTAGCTACTTAGTTAGATATAAATATATTCAAGACATTTTCTCAGAAGTTTGTTTCTGGACTAAAACTTTTCTACTTGATAAGATATTAGAGTCTTTTCTAGTGTCAGCAACTGTCTTCTTTATCATTAATAATAACAAGGTCTAAAAAATGTAAGAGAATTAACTTATTAGCAAACCCTGTAAACTTTTACTCACTATTAAGTTTGAATAAGACTAATATGTGGTTATTAAAATAAAAAATAATAGACTTTTTTATTTTAGAAGTAAGAATCAGAGTTTAATACAATATTACATATAACTGTCACAGCTACTATACTATTATAAGATTTTACATATTAGTTACATAGCCATATTCACATGATCATATAACATAGAAGAAAAATATAAAAGATTCTGAAATAATAATATTATATAATATATCTACTATATATTAATCTTATATATAATACATAATCTTTAGAATAAGTTAGATATAATTGTATATAGACTATTAGTCTAGTATAAATATATTGTATCAAGAACTCTATTGAGTTTTTTTATATTAGCTTTAATCTTAAACTCAAATTATAATAGTAATAATTATATGATTATAATATTATTGTTCCAAAATCTTTTATATTCTTTTCTATGTCGTATAATAATATAACTATAACATATGTAACAAACTTTACAAAACAACAATCTTATAAAGATTAAAAGAAAACTTAACAAAAAGTCTTCAATATATTCCTATATTATATATATTACTAACACATGATTTGTGCTAACAATAAATAACCCTACCCTAATGTCTATACATTAGCTATAAGTATATTATATATATATTATAAAATGAATATACTATAAATATATATCTTGATATTATCTTTCTAGTCTCTTCTACAATGTTCTAAGTCTATGATATTATGTCATGTAACCATGATCACATGCCTCTTTATTGTCCAAGAAATAAATTAAAATTAAAATTAAAAAAATAAATAAAAGAAAAAGAAAATCAAAATAAAATATAAGAATTTAAGTATACTATAACCAGCAACAATTCTTTCCTCTTACCACCATCTTGCATAGTAGCACCTATTGGAAATATAGTGAATAAATTCTTTTCTTCTACTCTCAGCTCTTCAACAATGCTTAAATCACAAGCTCTAGCATTACTAACTGTGTCTCCTTTAAACCATACAGGGATGAACATTTCTACAGAATAAGTATCTGCTAACAACTATGAGATAAGAGGGAGAACCCCTACTACTGCTTTAAACCTTTCTAGAGAATTCTTGATGGCATCTTCTGGTCAGGCAACTCTATACTATGATAGAATGGATGACAAGATGGATTGCAAGTCCATAAGTGGAGACATGACTCCTGAATTATTCTATAAGACAGAGCGGGAGAAGACATTGCACACCAGCAAGACGGCTGACCAATAAGATCCCATGAGGCCTATGAGTGGTAACAATGAGGCTTTCCCAACACATGCATCACATGAGGAAAGTATTATTAACATACAGCTTCTTTACAACTCACAAGTTCCTATGGAACCAGACCTCTGGAGCAGATCTTTTCACCCCATTTCACTCCATAATTCAATCAAACATTTTGCTTTGGATCTGAAGAGTATCAAAGACTCCTTGAATTTCATGGCAAAATATATCGCCAACAAACAGATTAATGGTAAAGAAGTTAATAATCTTAAAGATTTCAATGGCATGGGCGATACCATCTAGAATTTTATCTTATTAGTATATGAGGCTAAATGGGACGCCCTTCATATGGACAATAATACTAACACTCTTAGAATGAAAATATCTTCCAAATTCACTCTGAGAGCTACGCCTAGCAAAAACAACAACAAGAAAGAAATTGCCAAACCAGTTCCTATCTCTATTGGGAAAACATCTCTATCTCCTCTCCTGCTTCCAGCTAAATCCAAGACCGAGATCAACACAATCTCAAAATATTCCAAAGGAAACAAAACCACAACAAACTCTACAAAGCCGATCAAGTCATATGCTCAGGCTTTAAAACAAACAGCAAGCACTTCCAAAGTGCTCAAGATTAAAGAGTCCTTTCCAGCCTTAAATGCAAATCAAATTGACTGGGTTAACAATATCATCAAGAGTAACCCAAAGCCCAAACTCCATATCCAGATGACCACAAAAGGGCCATCAAGGAAACAAGTAATTGTTCCCATAAGTAACAACAATAACAATTTATTCATTAAAAATTCTGTGACTCACATTACTAATATCAACAGGCTTCTCAGGAATGCCAAATCAGAAGTTGCAGTGAACTTTATCAGATCTGACCCTATTGGCCTAGTAATTGTCACCAACAAGGTCGCTATTCAGTTTGATCTCCAAATTATAGGTCAATACATAAAGAAATCTAAAGACATCAACAAGCTACAGGTTGAGGAACCTTGTCTTCCTCAATCAAAATCATACCTCAAGATCATTGGTATCCTTTTTTTCCCAAATGGCAAGACTCAGGAACACCTCAATACTAGTGATGTCAAAACTATTCTGAAGCAAAACCAGATATTTGATGATATCAAACTCACATCTAGACCAAGAGTTATCAAAGTATTGCCCAAGTCAGACATGTCAATTGTCTGGATTGACATTTGGGACTATCAGAGCGGAAGCAAAGCTAGATGCCTCATCAATCAATGCTTTAACATTGGCAGATATATTACTACTATCAGAGGGGCTAACATGAACCCGGGTGTGCCCCAATGCAAAAACTGCTGGAGGTGGGGACATACAACTTTTTCTTGCAGAATCCAAGGTTCCAAGTGCGTCAAGTACAATGGTCCACACAAATCCAAGAACTACTGTGAATTCAGGTAGTACTACAAAGTGAATGAGAAAACAAACCTACCTCATCTCGAGATAAAGAAAGATGAACCATGCCCCTACTCATTCAAATGCTCTAATTGTGGGGGTGATCACCAAGCCAACTCCAACCAGTGCCCATTCTGGAGGCATCAATTCAATAAAGAATGGCATCAAAAGAAATACACCAAGATCCATGACAACAGAGTCAAATCGATTTGCTCTTTGGAAAGTGGCAAGCAGAAAATATGATTTTGAAAAACCTCAAAATCCTTTCGCAAAATGTTTGCAAGGACCATCTCATAGTCAACACTATCCTCAAGACTCAATCACATTTCGACATAATTCTTATCCAAGAACTGCCTTGGTCCGTCATCTGCAAAGTCCCCAGCACTGTGAGTAGCGAGAGCAAAAACTTCATAGGAACTATCCACCACCCCAATTGGTCACTCTTTGCAATTATCCCCACAAACAAAGCGACTTCCCCTAGGGTCACAGCATACATTAACATCCATTTCTCTCATCTTCATTTCTCTTTACATTCTGACATTATTAATCATTCTGACATTCTTCTTATGTCGTTTACCAATAACCATGTCCAATACTTCATCATGAACATTTATTCAGACTTGTCCCACTCAGCCTTAAAATATTTTAAGAATATTGAGATCAACATAGATAACGTTCTTATCATGACAGAAGATTTTAATATTAGGGATAGCTTATGGGACCCTTCTTTTCCCCACCATTCATCCATTAGTGATGATTTTTTGATTATTGCTGACTCATTCAACTTAGCTCTTTTGTCTCCTACTAGCTCTTGTCTCACTAGGTATTCTAACATGGTAAAAGAAGCTGATTTGACCATTGACCTTATGTTTCTCCAATATGGATCAAGCAAAATCAACCAGCACTCCATTCACCCAGAATGGCAGCTCACGTCTGACCACACACCCTTATCCATCACCATACCCATTGTGGACGAGATCATTAATACCTCAAAACTTTTGATTCAGCAAAAAAGCAAACAGGAAATTGCATTTTCATTGAAGAGGTTATTTCATCCTTCAAAAATCTTGACACTTCCAATATCATTAACAAAGAGTGTCTTGAATACACATTCAACAATCTCGATTCACTAGTCAACTGAGTGTGGAACAAAAACACAAAATGAACAAGAATCACAAAACACTCCAAAAAGTGGTGGACAGATGAGTGCAACAAGGCCCTCACTGACTACAGAGTGTTAAAAAGTCTGGACGATTGGAAAACATTCAAGAAAGTCGTAAAAAACACAAAAAGATTTTTCTTCAACATGAAGATTTGAGAAGTTGCGGATAAGAGCCATAGTCTATAGGAGTTGATGAATTGGATTAACAAATGCAAACTTCCTGCAACCAAAGCCATCAAATACAAAGGCCAACCATGTCTCACTCCAGAAAGCCTTTGGTGTTGTAGACTCAAAACCTTAGAGTTGGTCAAGAGACTAAACCTTG
>JAJOHK020000080.1:0-46404 GCA_022457215.2 Leucocoprinus gongylophorus
TCTGCCACAGGTCAGACAAGATTCACCATTACATTAGGCCTGTCGACTTTAAGGTGATATTAAGGTAGAAACCACATCTTGTCTGACCTACACCTTGAGTCCTTTTATCATTGGAACTTAAGCGAGAGAGATGATGTGACATTACATATGATGGTCAAAATATGTCACAGGTTTGTCACACCTGTAATTATCACTAGGAAGATTGCAAAGAAGATTGCAAAGAAGATCTAAAGCAGATGATGTTATAACAACATGGCTATGATGTGTTGGCCTGTTGAAACAAGTGGTAGGGATCTAGAGTGATATAATAACACTCAGTAATATAGAATGAGACTTTATTAATAAGAATAATATCTAGAGTGATATAGAAATACTACAGGTATGTATAAGTAAGAATTTAGTCCATTAATATCAGAATATTCTCACTTCAGTAATATAGAACAAGACTAAGGTGCATGAAAAAACTACATAAAAATAAGTAAGTATTAAGTAATACTTGAGGTGTAAATATATCTGAAATAATTGAGAATAAATATAAACACAACATACCTACTCAATAAGAAGTATTCACATAAGACTTACAGTATAAATGAATGATAAGAACTTGATTTAAGTTCTCTATAGCTATACTGGTCTTCTTTATCAAGAAAAAGAATAGCTCTCTTAGACTAGTACAAAATTATAGAACTTTCAACATGATGACCATTAAGAATAAGTACTCGTTCTCTTTGATATTCAAACTGGTTACTAAGCTTTAGAGAGCCTACTACTTTACTAAGCTAAATATCTACTAGGGATTCAACAATGTTTAGATCAAGCTAGATAATAAGTAGAAGACAGCCTTATTAGAATTGTGAATAATGAACTTAGTTTTACTTTACTTTTATTTTCTTTTTCTTATCTTTCTTTATTTTAGACTTAGACAAAAGATATGATGTAATAGTCACACATGTCACAGTTATAGTCACACAATCATATGACATAGAAAAGGACAAAGAAAATTTTAGAATAGATAATATCATATAGTATAACAACAACATGTTAGTCTTATAGACAGTGCATATACTTTTTAGGGTAGAGTAGCTGTAGTATGCACACAGACCACAATCTATAATATATAAGATAGACTATCTTGTACTTGGAACTTTATTGAGTTTTTTTGTGTTACTCAATATAAAACCATCTTTTGTCTTTACTTAAAGACTTAAGTTATAACAAGTCTTCTACATGAACTACAGACTTTTAAACCTCTGTAATTACAAAATAGATTACTCACTTGTTTATAATATCTGAAACCTAGGTATACTTTCAGAAATTTAGAAGTGATTCAGAAGTTCAAGAGGATAATAATAAACAAAGATAATAATTAATATTGTTAAGTTTGAGGTCTAATTCTTAGGTATATAAGTATATATATACAAAATAGTAATGGTCTATATGTAAACTGTTTCCATTATATGATCAAAACTTGTATCTGGCAGAGTTATTATTAGAAACAGACCAACTACTGAACCAGTTATGCTAAAAGTGTATAATATCAAGCTTGGCTTTTGTTATGGGATGCTTTGGACATTAAACAATTTTTATTTTATTTTATTTTATTTTTCAATTTTACTTTTCTTTTTCTTTTTCTTTTTCTTTTTCTTGAAGAATGATGAAGAGGCATGTGGCAATGAAGTCACATGACAGGTCACATGATGGAAGGGTCTAGAAGATGACGTTAGAGCACATAGAGTACACATGGTGGCCTTGAGTAGGACATGAGGCAGACATGAGGATAGAGCATGGACTATAGGGCAGGTTAGATTATTGGTAGCACGGACCATGACTGTTTTGTATAAATAGGACACTAATTAAGCAGAGGCTTCTTGTTGAGTTCTCTTGTGAATATCCCACATTATATCTCTACTTTGAGGTTTACTCGTTAGTGAGATCATTAGACCTTGAGAGTCTAGTGATTGCCACAACAGCTTTGATATCTGACTAGTATTATATATCTACTTGATATTGTATTCCTAACAGCTATCATCTACTATAGGAAATGTTAGGCTAATTTTAGAAGATAAATAATTATATCACTATATTGATATATTTGTAGTTTTATAAAAATTGGATCTTTATATAATATCATTAGAGATAGTTGTCAGAATTGAAGCTAGTAGACTTGATTTATTTTCTCATTTTTGGACTTAGGGTTAGGGATTAGTGTGATCACATACTTCTTTTACTCTTACTATTATCTTATATAATAGCATCCAGTAGTGAATTAGCAAATATAGTATATATTTCTTCTCTAAACCTTTAAATTCCCTAATATTATATTACTGATTTCATAATAGACATCAATATGGAGGATACTAGAGGTTACTCTCTGTTTTCTAGCCAAAATTCCTCTAGAAAATCTTCTACTTACTCTAATGCATCATCTATAAACTATGTAGAAAAATTATAAACCAAAGTTAACAAATCTTTTTGAGCTGAACAAGTAGACATCAAAAGTCCTGATTCATCTATTCTTTTCTATACCACAATCAGAAAGGAAGAAACTATTTTCACTAACTAGATACTAGTTAACACTCTCATATATATTCCATATGTGTTAGAATTAAAAAAAATAAACGTTGTTTTATTTTATTTTCTATTTTTAAACTTAGGGTTAGGGTTTAATGTGATGTCACAAGTCACCATCACATCATCACACACTTATGTAATACAAAAGAAGGTGGTGGAAGCTTTTAGAATAATAATATTACAATAATTGTCAAGATTAAGAGGAGTGGACTTAGTTTCTCTTCATTTTCTTTCTTATTTTTATTTTTTGTATCAATTTATTTTCTAGAAGTTAGAGTTAGGGTTAGACATGTGAACACAAGAAGAAGATGGAGAAGGATAATGTTGTACAATGTATACAACACAAGTTAGCCTCGAGGTACATATATGGTAGTTTAGGATAGGCTGGAAGTACTTAGCATAGACCAGACACCTTTAGTATATAAGATAGACAATCCTGTGAAGAGTTCTCTATCAAGTTCTCCTGTGTAAACCCTATACAAGGTTCTTCTCATTGACCAGCACTAAGGTCTTTAAGTTGTAACAACAATGTGTTTAATACATGTTGGCCTTAAGGCTTACACATGGCCATTAGGGTAGGCTACAGTAATAGAGCACAGACTATAAGTAATTAGTCTATAAGATAGACAATATTGTACAGAGTTCTTTATTGAGTTCTCTTATATTAACCTTAATACAAGGTTCTTATTCTTAATTCACTCTAAGGTCTTGAATTTGTAACAACATGCTACTAACTCTCCTAACACTATTTTCCCTTATTCTGAGGACAGTAATAATATGTTTCCACCACAAGATATGAAACCATTGGTTATCTCATATTCAATCAATCAGCCTGTAAAACCATAGCTTTGGGGTAGCAATTTCTATCCTATTTCTTTATTTGGAACAAATAAGTATCTGGAAGAAGACTCAAAAAATATTGTCTGTTTTCTGCTCAGGATAGCAGTATTTATTAAACAATGCAAATTGGAGAGAAAATTAGAGAAAGATATTTTCCAGATTGCTGAATTCAGTTTTGCTTTGTAGGAGTTTATCTTCTTAATTTACAAAGTAGGCTGGAACAAGTTACTAGCTAATAATGATCACAAATCCTTCAAATAGTATGTTCTCATATAGTTTAACAATAATAAATCTTTCAACTCAATGAAAAATCAAAGTCAGAAAATAGCCCCTAAAGGTAAACAGGCTAATATTTCTAAAGTGCCTCCTCTCATTTCTTCTCATCCAAGCAAAAAGATCTTGGAAAAATCCAAATTTTTCATGAAAAACCTAACATCATCTTTGACCAGAAATCTATTAAAAAAACTCTCACATGCCTAGGCCTCTAAGGGCAGTTAAACAACATGAATCAGAATAAGAAACCCAAATTAAATATGACCACAAAGGGTCCATCCAGAAAGCAATTTATTATACCCATGAGTACTAATAATATTTCAAAGATAATAGCCAAAGCCAATATCCATGTCTCAAACATTAACCAACTCTTAAATATAAAGTCTCTATTGATTTCATTTGCTCTGATAACAAAGAGTTACTATTAACCACTAACAAAGTAGCTGTTTTATTTAATCTCAACATTATTGAAAAGTATCTCAAAAATTCAAATAACATCAAGCACAAAAAAGACATGAGCTTTAGACTCCCACAATCTAAGTCTTATCTCAAAATTCTCAGTGTCTCCTACTTTGTTGAGAGCACAAACCTTCTGATCTCTTCCAATATAGTAGAGAGTGTCATCAAGTCCACTTACATTTTCAATGACATTACCCTCACTTCTTGTCCCTATATCATTAAGACATTTCCAAAATCAAACATACCTGTTATTTGGGTTGATATCTGGAGACTCTCAGAATGGTTCTAAAGCAAAAATGTTAATTAACAAATGGTTTAACATTGGCAACTACATTGCCACAATTTGTAGCACCAATATGAACCTAGAAGTCTCCCAGTGTAAAAATTGCTAGAAGTAGAGCTGCACCACATTCACATACCATATACATAGGTCTAAATGCTAAAAATGCAACAGACCACATAAAATTGAACACAATAGAGAAATGGCATGATGTTGTAAAGCAGACTTCAAGACCAATCCACTCAGACTTGAAACTCCAAAAGTAGAGTAATGTTCCTACTTATTCAAATATATCAACTGCAAAGATAACCACCAGGCAGATAGCTATAACTGTCTATTCTGGAAACACAAATTTAATTGTGACTGGCACAGCAAAAAAGCTCAAGAGCTTTGAGAAATCAGAGCAAACCCAATTTGAGTATATAGGTGGTAGTAAAGCATGATTTTAAAAATGCTCCATATATTTTTTGTAGAATGTCAGGAATAACAGGCTTCTTACTGATATCATTTTAGAAAATAACAAAAAATTTGACATCTTATTTATTCAAGGATCTTCCTGGTTTATTATTTAACAAGTGTTAAGCTCTTTGAATGAAGAAGGAGAAAACATTATCAGTGTTTTTTACCATTCATCTTAGATTACATTTGTATGATCAACTTTGGATGACAACAAATATCCAAGAGTTATTACATATATCAATGTTAGGCTGATCAGTCTAAGATTTTTATTAAGGAAAGATATTTTAAATTATCATGATATCAACATTATTTCTTTTTGCAATCATAGCATCATGTGTATTATTCTAAACATCTATTCAGATGATAACCAGAATACTTTAAAGTATCTACAAAATACTAGGGTTAATCTAAATAATATTCTTATTATAATAGAAGACTTTAATATTAGAAACAATGATTAAGACCCTTTATATCCTTACTATTCATTACACACTGACACACTTCAAGAAGTCATAGATAGTTTTGGTCTAGAATTATTAATGTCTATCAATCTGATACCAACATATTATACAGATAATCAAGAATCAAATTCTATTCTCAACCTTATATTAAGGTTGGAAGAATTCAACAATCACATCATATTGCCTGATTTTTGAAGCCCATCAGATCATGCTTTTTTGTTAGCATCTATTACTCTAAAAGAAGAATTTATCCAAGAGAAAAAATAATGACTTATTAAGAATAGCAACAAATAAAAAGAATTTGTCAATAAACTCAGGTGTAGGCTAGGCACTGTGGAGATGTCCAACATTAAAAGCTGAGAAATACTTGAAAAAGTAACTCAAGAATTCACATTTATAGCTGAAGATCTTTGGAACAAATATTCAAAATTAGTTAACATCACTAAAAGATCTAAAACATGATGGATGGAAGAATGCAACAAAGCCTTGTTCACATATTACATTTCAAGAAGTAGGACTAGCTAGGAAGTATAAGAAAATAGTCAAGTTGGCTAAAAGAATATTTTTTGATTATAAGATTCAAGAAATTGCTCTGTCTAACAAAAGACTATGGAACTTGATGAATTGGGTTAGAAAACAAAACTATCAGCAACAGAGGCTATCAAGTTCAATGGCTATCAATACAATAAATCAGACAATTTATAGTAAGCCTTACCAAGGCATCAATTGTACAACTCTGCTCAAGATAGATCCATTGATATACAACTACTTGATGAACTTCCTTCATATTAACAAGCAGAGTGGCCTCCATTTTCTATTACTGAGCTCAAATATATGATTGTCAAGTATAATAGTTTTTCTACACCAGACCCAGACCATATTTCATGAAATTATCTCAAGATGGTGGTGAACAACACCAAATATTGTTCAAACATTGTTAACATTGCAAATACATACATCAATCTAAGCTATTGGCTGATATATTTCAAAAAATTCATATTTATTATTATTCTCAAGCCAAACAAGCTGTTTTATAACACTTTCAAAGTTTTTTGCCTCATTGTTCCCTTTGACACATTAGAAAAATGAATTGAAAAAATGATAAGCTATAAACTTCAAGTACATTCTATTACTTCTAATTTTATCTACCCAAGTTAATTGGGAGACATTAAGCAGCATTCAACTATTAATGTTGGAATCTTTTTTAACTTATCTTATCCAAATAGAATAGGTGAAAGAATTTCATACAAGTACTCTTGTATTTAATATAGCACAGTTCTTCCTCTCTTTAAACTACTGTTTTCTTTCTATGATTCTAACTAAAGTAGACTTTGGTTTTAAAGTCTTTAATTTCTTTTCTGGTTATTTAATTAATAGATATGTTCAATATATTTGGGATTTATTTACTTCTTCTTTTAGAGTAGACATTAGTGTTAGGTAAGAGTTAGCCCTTTTACTTATTCTTTCAGTTCTTTATATCATATCTATTTTTTATATTCTGGAAAAAAAATCAAAAAATCTCTCTATTTCTATTTCTATTTCTACTTTATTGTTTATTAATAATAGTTTTCTCATTTCTTAGGAAAATTTTTTTGAAAAACCAAATGCAAATATTTTTATAGCTATAGTATTATTTCCTCTCTTTTCAAACAATTTGGGCTCATCATTGAATATAATAAGTCCAAATTTTTTCATTTTTCTAAAGTTACAAAAATTTTTAATTCTTTTCTTTTAGATTTGAGACTACTAAGAGGCATAGTTCTGAAATAAAAAGACACTTGGTAATACTTGGGCTTTTTCTTTAATAGAAAGCTTATGTTTCAACATTATACTTACTATTACACCAATAATATTATGACTTAAGCTTTGTATTAAGCAAAAAATACACTCTTGTAATGAGTAACACAAGAGAACTTGATAGAGTTCCTAAGTACAAATCATTTACCTTATATATAAACTACTGTTAGTTCATGCTATACTTCTTTAGCTTTATCCTAATGACTATGTGTGTTAAGTTCACAAATGGTAGACTTAGTTTTTCTCTATTTTATTCTCATTTTCATTTTCATTTCATTTTATTTTTCATTTTTCTATTTTTAGAACTCTGGGGTTAGGGTTAGAAGTGATTGATCACATTAGTCACATCCAATAGTATAGTTACAACATCGATCATAGGACTTGAGAGAAAGTTGTAGAAGGTTCTGGAACAAGATGATGTCATACAATATGGACTTCACATGTTGGCCTCATGCTTTACACATGGTCATTTAGGGTAGGGTGCACAGTAGTTAGCACAGACCATCTATAGAAGTATATAAGGTAGACTATTTTGTAAAGAGTTCCTTATTGAGTTCTCTTGTGTTACTCTAATACAAGGGTTGTTCTTATCTCCAACTCTAAGGGATAAGTTCACAACAATATGTTCTCCTTAAGATCAATATATGTTATTTATATTGTATGACATTATTACCTCTAGAATTTTTTATATTTTTCTATTGTATTATATGAGTATGTGACCTATGTGAAAGTGACTGATGTGACCACCAAGTCATGCCTATGTGACAAGTGATGTCATGTTTTGTCTTCTTTGCCTATATTCAAATAAAGAAAAAGAAAAAGAAATTCAAAATAAAATAAAGAAAAATAAAAGAGAAGAAAAATAGAATAAAACCAGTCCATTGTTCACAACTCTGACAAATAAAGCATTGTCAACTATCAAAAGTATGAAAATACTAGAAAATTCAACAAGAGATCTCTTATTTGAACATAAACAACTTTTGTATAAAACATATATTCTCTCTATCACTCTATACAGGTTCTAGCTTTGATATTTCAAGAGTGCTCTAGTTCATCAATCTTTAAATAAGCTAAAGAAAATACAAAGAAGAGCTGTCTTGTGAATCATAAATGTTTTTCAAGTAGCACTATCATGTGAAGTAGAAGTTATTGCTGGACTCATACCAATACAATTCTATCTTAATAAAATTAATAGACAACATCATTTTCATGTTTTATCCCTTTCTAAATAACACACTATTCTATCACTGCTAGACAAACAATTTTCCAACTAATACACTCCTTATTATATAACCACTTCTAAACTCACAGCCAAGCAACAATTAAAAATCAAGAGTTCTATAGTTGATGTCAACAATCAACTAAATAGAATATTCCCTTTTTTTAATAGCCTAAACAAAAAAATCTTGCCAGGCTTTTGATTGATTGATATATTTCCCAATTGTTTTTCTTTTTTTTCAGTAAATAGAAAAAATCCTAACTTACTTATTGCCAAACATAAAAAACTAGACAACTTATATAAAGATTCTCTCATAAATCAAGACACTATGTTCATCATAGTAAACATGAGCATTATAAACAATGTTATAACCTCTGAATCTTACATTCAAAGAAAACAAGATATCATTGCTAAGATAATTCATTATATAACCAATATAAATTCTATAGAAGCTGAATTATTTGCTATCAGATATGGAATTAACTATAGTTTACAATTACAAGACATTAGTCGTATCATTGTAGTTACAGATGCCATTCCTACTGCCAAACAAATCTTTGACACATTAATTCATCCATATCAACTTCATTCCATTGTAATATCAAAAGACTTCAAAGTTTTTTTCAACAAGGGTTATAACAATATCATTGAGTTTTAAGACTGCCCTAACTCCATTAAATGGTCATCATATCCACTAGTTGACAGAGAAATGAAATGTCTTAAAATCAATTCTATATTTCCTAGCAAATTATTATGGGAAGTCAATAGAAAAGAAGAGTACAATTTTATTATATGCAAATGGCAGATGATATTTCAAGCATCAGAATTCAAGAAAAGGAATTTCCTAGAGCTTAATGATGGTAGTCATAATCCAATCCATCCAACTTATTCAAAAGGCAGAGTATAGATGAAATTCTGTGGCATCTCAAATTTGTTATGTGCTCACATCACTAGAATCATATCAAATCATGCTCTTATAGGCAAATACAGACTTAGATTCTTTCCAAAGGAATCTATAGCATGTCCATGTAGCCAATATCCAATAGAAATGAGAAGACATTCTTTTCAAATATTCAAGATACAACAAATTTTGAAATCTAAAAAGAGAATCTTTTAAAGATATCCTTACTTTCCTAGAATTCAATCTTGGAGCATTTTGCTTCTAGGAAGGTATTACATAAGAAAGAGTCTCTTCTTACAAACTCCAGTATAGTTTGTATTCCTCTTTTCCTTTTTCTTTTCTTTTTCTTTTATCTCTTTTTCTTCTTATTTAAGTAAGTATATTATAGCTATTATGGTTTACCACAGTGTCCCATGTAATACATTGTTGATCAAAAAAAAAGATTAGTGTGACATCACAAGTCACAGTCACACAATCACATCTTACAAAAAAGACATAAAAAGTTTTGGAATAATAATATTATACCATATGTTAATAGCATGTAATATTATATATCTTTTTAGAGTGGACTAGGTTTAGTATAACATAGACCATCAACCAAGTATATATAAGATAAAAATTTTGTACTTAGAACTCTATTGAGTTCTCTTATATTAAACCAATACAAAGCTCTTCTTTTGACCTTACTCTTGGTCTTAAGTCATAACAACAGTTTGATGAGCACTTTTCAATACAAGTTTAATTGTGGGAATCTATTCAGTTGTTTCTAAAATTATAGCTAATAAAACTTATAGTCACTGATGGTCAGATATCTCAGTATTCTGTTGTTACTTTTGTACATGCCATATATATACAAATAACTCTTATTTGGAACTTTTCAGTACAACTTAGTTTGTAAGAATCAGTTTACTGGTTATGGAGGTACAAGTTGAATAAAGTTTGTAACACTCTAGTAATTTTTTGATATGACTAACAGCTATGTCACCTTCTGGATTATAATAAATGATATCTTCTAAAACCTTATAGTGGAAGATATTATAATAGTATATCTAGATGATATTCTGATCTTCATCTAGATATTAAAGAAACATTATCTTCCATGGTGGCCACCTTTCTTGCAACATGTCTTATGGCAGTGCTGTAACTATCCAGGTATTCCATCTTCCATGGTGGTGTTGTAGCAACCACTTGTCACTTAAGGACAAATGATCTCACAACAAGCAAAGCTCTCAGTAGGGCTATCAAGTAATGAATGGGGGAATTACAAGAGAACTCGACAAGGAGCCCTCGCTGCATTGCTCCTCTATTTATATAACTTATAAGTGGTCCATGCTACAACAATATCTAACCGATCCTAAAGTCCATGCTACTACCTCATGTCCTATTACTCATCCACATGTGTTTTCCTTAAGGCCACCATGCTTCCTACATGTACTCTGATGTCATACCTTTAATCTCCGCTATACATATGCACATCATGTGTACACTATGAGGAACCCATGTCCCTTGACGTCATCTCCTAACCCTAACTTCATCTAGACTCTTCCCGATCCTTCTAGACCATAAGTCCTTCCAGACCGCTCTAGACTCTGTCACATGACTTCCAGGTCACATGCCTCTCCTATCCCTTTGTCCGTTGTAGACTAATAATTATCTAAGGTCCTAACCCTAACCCTAGTCCAAGTCTGTCCACACACTTGTCTTATAACAGGTGGGAATACTCCTATCCAACTCGGTCTTCCATGACAGAGTTACTCCTGTCAGTGTCTCAACACTAAAACCTCTACTTGGAGTAATAGGGGTTTTACCACTAAAACCCTAAGCATCTCCTATACTATCTGTTTGTATATAAGACTAGTAGTTATACTGTAATTTGCTAGTCTGATAATTGATGAAGATATTCTTTTATTGAACTCAATCCCTGGTGTTCAATGGTGACACACCAATCAGCACTCACTCTTATCTTGGACTTCTTTCCATCATCTGAAGTTGTGACCATACAGCAGACAGATGGTACAGCATATAAGCTGAAGCCAAGGTTGTTCCACAAGTCTGTACATCTCTGAGTCCATTCTGCAGACTTCCACTCTAGTGTGAACTGTGCCTGATAGTATTATCAGAGTCATAGAAGTTCTAGCTAAGCATAAGCTATTCTTATATTCTGAAAAATGTGAGTTTGACAAACAGTAGATCAAAGGTCATTTCAGAAGATTAAGTAGAGATAGACTCTGTTAAGATAGCTAAAGTTTGAAATTAGTCAACTTTAAAAAATTACATAGAACTAAAAGCTTTCTTAAGCTTTACTAACTTTTACTAGCAATTCATTCATAGGTTCTCATCTGTTGTATGATCTCTTTTTGATCTCATTGGTAATAATAGTACTGAGAACTAGATCTTAGACTAATAAATAGTATTTGATGCTTTCAAGACTGCTGTCATCTCTGTACCCATCTTAGCTTCTCTGAACATCACTGTTCACTTTTACATTGAAACTATATCAAAATATACAGAAATCTGAACAGACTATAAAAATCTAAAATACTTCATAATAACCAAGAAACTTAACTGTAGACAAGTATAATAGTTATTATATCAAGCAAGATTTGATTTTGTTTTCAATTACTATCTTGATAAATCTATAGATAAGCTGGATACACTGTCTTGAAGACTGAACTATAATAATAGCTTATATAATAATAAGGATATAGTATTGCTCAAGCTATAGTATCTAGTAGTATGAGCAATGGAAGAACTGCCATTCAAAGGAGAGAAATATAACCTTCTCATAAATATCTGTTAAGGAAATAAAGTAAGTCAACAAGAAAAACTGATGGCCCACATAGCTAGAGAACTTTGCTAATTGACTTCTAAGTTAATATAGTCTTTAGTGTTATGATTGATACCTTATAGTTTATAGGTAGTTGCTTCATAGACAACAGATATTGGGGTTAATTCTTTATAACTTAATAATCAGCTATGCTATGTGTTAACAATATGTAGGATCAGTCAGTGCCTTATGTACTAGTAGAGATATCCTCTTATGTTTTCTGACTCATTTTCTCATTGCTAATGTATGTATTCTTCATAGTCTTTAGGTATATATAGATAAATATTATTCTGTATTCTTATGCTTTACCAATTGATTATCTTCTTCTTTTTTACTTAAGTCTTTGTCTAGGTTGCAACCTAAGCCAAGCTAAAGATCATAATATTTGGTAAAGCATTACCAGGCTTACCTGGCAAAAGAAGAATACACAGTGGTTAGGCCACTAGAATGTTATAATATGGAATGTAGTCACTGGCTTTCTTGCCAGTTGTTCTTTGAACACCAAATCTTTCATACTCAACATCACTTTATCCCCTACTTCTTTTCTTTCTCTATCTGCCTGTTACTTCATTTTCTCCTGTGCTCTCTTTAATGCTGCTCTTACTTCTTTCTGTACCTTCTTTATTCTTTCTGCAAACTCCATTGCTTTCTCTATTTTTCTTTTTAAATATGCCACTAGTCTCTACTTTCCATCTTCACACTCTATATGTCACATAATCTGACATGTTTACTTCTATTCTCATTTTCTTATCCAAGTCTGGAGCTATTAGAATAGGTTCTGTTATGAACTGCTTTTTCAGTACTTTGAATGACTCTTCTTGTCTGACTCTCTATTCCTATTTCTGATCCTTCTTTGTCAACTTATGCAACAGTCTTGCTATCTTTGTAAATCCCTCTATAAACCTCCTATAGTAATTTGCTAGCCCTAGGAACTTTTGTATGTCTTTTACCAATTTAGGGACTGGCCAATCTAGTACTGCTTTTATCTTTGCTTCTTCTATCTTTATTCTCTCAGGTCCTAACACTACTCTAAAAACTCTACTTCTTTAACCTTCTACTTGTATTTATCTGGTTTTATATATAAGTCATTTTCCTTCAACTTCTTTAATATTTCTGCTACCAATTCATTATGTTCTTTCTCTGCCTCTGTCCCTACCATAATATCATCAATAAAACTTCCAACTTTTCCTGTGTTTATCAAATCTCTCAGCAACTTATTCATCATAGCCTAAAATATGGCCAGCAAGTTTGTTAATCTTAAAAACATGATAGTGGGCTCAAAAGATCTCTCTAGGGTTGTGAAAGCTGCCTTCCACTTGTCTCTTTTCTTTATTCTCACATTATTATATCCCTATCTCAAATCTGTCTTTGTAAATATTTTCTTGGTTCTAATATTTTTGATCATGTCTGAAATAAATGGTAATGGATAGTTATTGTTCACTGTCCACTCATTGAGGTATTGATAATCTTGTACCATTCTTTTCTTCCCATTCTTCTTCTCTATAAAAATATTGGCATAGTCTGTAGTAACTTTGATAGTCTTATATACTCCTTCTTTGTTTGTTTTGCTATAAACTCTCATACCTCTTCTATCTTCTCCCTTGACAATGGATACACCTTTCCCTTCCTCAGCACAAACTCTTCTTTCAGCTTAATTTCATGATCCCAGATTTTTCTTGTGGGCATTCTTTTGCTCTGTTTTTTGTTAAAGACTTTAATCTACTTTGAAATTGTTCTATTACCAGCTTTTTTGCTTCTTCTTCTGATTTTGCTGCTTCTTTCTCTTCATCCTATATCTCCTACTCTTCTGCTATCTTCTTCACTTCTATCATTCTCTCCTTTTTTGGTTTTTTCTTCTCTTTCTCTTTCTTTTCTTCTTTTTTTGTTTTTCCTACCCTGTTTTTCCCTGCTTCAGTCTCTACTACTTCCCAAATTCTTCTAGACATCTTGTCATCTTTACTTCTTCTATTTTTCAGTTGATTTCAGGATTGTGGCAAGTAAGCCACAGTATTCCCAAAATCACATTCCACTTCTGTTCTCCAATCACATCTATCTCCATTCTTTCCCTATATCCTTGGTAATAAATATTCACCTCTACTGTATGTTCTATTAGCCTTTCCTTGTTAAACATTCTATTTAAATTTCTTATGTATATTAGTCTTTCTATTTTCTTTAACTTAAACCTCTGCTTCCTAGCAAACTTTGAACTCATTACTAATTCTGCAGCTCCACTATCCAATAACACTTCCACTATAACTTCTTCCTATGTATCAATCCTTTCCAGTCTGATTTTCACTATCACTTTTCTTAGTAGTTCCTTATTGTTCAAGTCATAGCAGAATGCATTATCCATTACTCTAGAGAGTACTGTGTATCTATTGTTGAAACTTAATCAAGAAGTATCAAGTCTTGCTCTCTATTTAAATTATTGCTTTGTTTATTTCCTTCCTTAATCACTCTTCTCTGTCTGTTGTTCCCATTTTTATATTCTAGTCTTCTATCCTCTCCAATTCTTTCTCCTGTTCTCCTGTTTCTACAATTTCTCACTATATGTCCAAAATCCCCACAATTGTAATAATTTCTATTTTCTCTGTCTACTTCCATAACATATGGGTCTTACTGAGTCACAAACCCTATCTACTAATTTGGGTGTGCTATTATCAAATTTGTTCTTTCCACTTCCTCCATCAAAGCAGATTCTGTTAGAAGCTGCTATTGAGGAACCTTTTGCCTCCTTGGCCATACTTAAGATTGTGACATTTATTGCCATTGTATCTTGAAGTCAAAGCCCAATTATTCTATTATTCTATTATCCTCTTCTCTTCTACTTTCTCTCTAATGTCTATTTAAATTAGTGGTATGCTTATACCACTGTTCAATACTAGTTAGAGGTCTTTTTACCTCCATCAACTTCCTTCTAATTGCTCTACTTATTTTCTTTTTAAACTTCTCTACTAATGCTCTTCTTTCATACCCACTACTTTTTGCTGTTCTTTGGTATTCCTGCACAAACTCCTTCATAGTTATTTCTCCTTGCTCTAACCTTTTTAATTCTGCTACTTTTACTGATTCTTTATCTTCTCCTCCTCCAAACTCCTTTTTTAACTCTAATAACAATTTTCCTGCTGATTCAAACTCTACTTTTCTTATTTCTAAATCCTCTAATACATTCTCTTTCTACACATCTGCTGATTCTTTTTGCATATAAGATAGTACCTATTAAATTTGTTCTTCCACCTTTGTCTCTCTTATCTTTATTCTTAAGTATAACTTGCATACTGTGATAAATCCTCCTATCTTTCCTACTTCTCTATTGAAAACTAGTAGTTTTGCTATCTCTATGTTGGATCTTGTATTGGATCCCTTTGTTGCTTCTTCTGCTTCTACTACCACTCTTCTTATAATTAAGGCCTGAATCTGTGCCTGCATTGCTATTAATTATTTCTATTGCTACCTTATGACATTATGCTAAACTCTAACCATTCACAACTCTGACATACATAGTCATTTAGAGTAGGCTAATTGCAGTAGTAGTATAAACCATTAGTCTAGATATATAAGATAGACAGTTGTTATATCCTAAACTCTGAAACATGTTTAAGACATGTTTGACTTAAATATGATATCAAATCCCCACAGTTATTTGGTCTTATTTGTATCCAAAACTCCATTAGTGGTTTGGTACTTTATAATGAACTTAATTCCATCAAAAGTCCATAGTTATTTCACTTTATTTAAGTCAAAATTCACAGTCATATTTATCTGTATCCATTACCTAATATTATCTCCTTCAAACTCTGCAAATTTACTTGGACTTTACATATAGTTTTCCCCTCTCTAAATCTGAACTCCTATGTAGTGTTTTACTAATGAAATATCCAATTGGAGATCTGTTTTAGTTACTTCTTTTGTTATTTTATATATTGAAGGCTGCTAGCCTGATAATTGACTAAAGTTGATGCTAAATCTCTGGTGTCAATAGGAATGCACTTTACTTCTCTTTTTATAACTCCTTATAAGACTATCTTCTGAAATTGCAACCATGTAGCTTGTAGAAGGCATAATATATAAGTTGAGGCCAAGGTTGTTTCAACAAGTTTGCATCACTGAGCTCATTGTACGAAGTTTCTATACTCTGTATATGCCTAAGCCAAATCCATAGACTTTTATCTTCAAGTATAAACCATATCTAACAGTATTATCAAAAACACATTCCCATAGTACACTTCTTGTCAACAGCTGATCCAATAAAGCCTGCCTTATTTACAACACACCTCACAGTGGTAATGCAATCATCTGGATATTCTGTTTTTTATGATAGAAATACTCCTATCTAACTTAGCCTTCTATGGTGGAGTCATACTTCTGTCAGTATCTCAACACTGAAACCTCTGCTTAGGGCAATAGAGGCTATACCACTGAAACTCTAAGTATCTTCTATAGTATATATCTATATATAAGACTAGTAGTTACATTATAATTTGCTAGTCTAATGACTGATGAAGATAACTCTTAATGAACTCAATCTCTAGTATTCAATGGCAACATACTAAATTAGTACTTACTCCTATCTTGGACTTCTTTTTCTTATCTGAAGTTATAACCATACAGCAGACAGACAGTGCAGCATATAAGCTGAAGCCAAGGTCATTCTACAAAGTTTGTATATCTCTGAGCTCATCTCACAGATTTTTACCCCTAGTGTAAACTATGCCTGACAGTATTATTAGACTTCCAAGTCTGCTGTCACTTCTAAGCAGTTCCATCTGCTAAATTCTCTGCTACAGTTCCATTTGCTAAATCCTCTGCTACAGTTCCATCTACAAAACAACATTCACACTTCAAAGTCTAAAATGGCTTCCTCTTGCTGTAATTCCTCAGCTTCAACTCTGGTCCTACTACTTGGGACACTCTTCAACATGATTTTACATTTCAGTGACTATTTGGCTTATTTGCCAAATATTCTATAACATTCAAGGAAAATTCACTAAAAAGGCTGCTTATCTCCGAGGTCTCCATCTAGTACTATCTATTTAGACTGAATAGCTTCATCTGTTTCTGGCCCAAGTATTGTCCCTGTAGACAACAATTCTAACTGAGAGAATGCTCCTACTATCAATCCTAATGCTAATTTAACAGCTAATAGACCTACATCTTCCACTTGCTCATAGTCAAAATTCTATTGGAGCAATAATACTAATAAACAGTTGGCTGATGTACTTAGTCAACTTGCCAATACTCTTAATGCTAATCAAACCCCTAATTCTAATATTAATTCACTAGGAACTAAAGCTTGCATCCCCAACATCTTTAGCAACACTGAGCTTGACAAGCTTAATAATTTCTTATTTCAGTGTCATCTCTATTTTCATGCTAATCCAGTGTAATTCAACATAGACATTGCAAAAATCAACTTTGCAATGACCTATCTCACAGAAGTAGCCTAGGACTGGTTTGAGGTGGGCCTCAACCAGAAAAACCAGGGTATCCTGCAAGACTGGCTCTCTAAGTAGAACCTGTTTGTTGATGAGCTACATTGACATTTTGATCTCTCAAACTCTATAGGTGAAGTGGCTAACATGCTGGATAATCTCCACATAAAGCCCAGTGATAAGATTTCTACTTACAATGTGGATTTCATGTGCTATGCCTTCCAACTAGGTTAGGAGAATAGTGTGCTATGCCATTACTATTATCATGAACTCCCAAATCAGATCTAGGATCCTATCTCTACCCAGGAACAAGGAAAACCCACCTCATTCCAGGATATGTACACTTTGGCAATGACTATTGATCACTGCTACTGGGAATATGACTGCAAATGCTACTATGCAAGGTAGGTAGAGAAAGAGGCTCTTGAGTCTTACTCCCAGAAGCAAGAAAAAGCTTCCATCTCCAGTCATGCCATGATCTCCCAAAATAAGACAAACTTATCTCCAGTGGTCTCATTTACTAAGACATCCTCCAAACTATCTCTGTCCCCCACTTCTAAGAAATAACCAAACTCTCTGTGGGTGGACCTTTCTTCCAAGCTGGCTAGTAATGGCAAGTTGACTAGTGATGAGTGCAAGAAGTGTCTTGAAAACAATCTGTGCCTCTACTATGATGCAAGAGGCTATAAATTGAACTCCTGTTCCAAGAAGCAAATTATGGTCCCTCCTAAGGGCTACAGCACTTTAGCAACTACTGATTCTCTGATAGCTGTTTCTGAGAAATCCTTGGAAAAATAGAGAGTAGCCCTCAGAACTCTACACAGACTAAGGGCTGTGTTGAACTTCCATATACAGCAATATGTCCTGTTTAACTTAATATATCTGTTCTTTCCGATCCTTATTTACTTTTTGTTTCTCTTACTTCTCTCTTGATTCTTAGTTAGGATCATCTTGATAAAATCTTATTCCGAGCCCTTATTAGTTCCAGGTCTACTCATTATTTTGTAAACTTGAAATTCATTGATACTCACAATTTGAAGATATCTACAACTCCTCTGGTTGCTCTCCACTTATATGATAGTTCATTAAACAGCACTATCTCTGAAATTGCTAACTTACCTATAATTTTTTCCACCAGTGATTGTATAAATCTGGACTTTTATGTTACTTTGCTAGATTTTTCCTGCTCTTTGATTCTTAGATACAACTGACTTGCCCAACACAATCCACTGATTAACTAGGTAAATAGATTGATAAACTTCTGTCCATCTTTGTAGAAAAATCTTGCTCCTCCTCATGTCATATGTTGTGGCAACCACTTATCCAATGATAAATGATAGCATGAAGCAGTAAATCTCAAAGGAGGATATCAAGTAGGAAATTTACAAGAGAACTCAACAAGGAGCCTCTTCTTAATTAGAGTCCTATTTATACAAATGTCTCATGGTCTGTGCTACTATTAAATAACCCTGCCCTTATGTTCATACTCCATCCTCATTCCTGCCTCATGTTTTGCTCAAGGCCACCATGTATACTCCAGGTGCCCTGTCATCATTTTCCAGACCCTTCCATCAAGTTCCAGGCTTATGACATTACATCATGTGACTTCCTTGTCATGTGTCTTCTTCATTGTCCTTCTAAAGAAAAATAAAAGAAAAATAAAAGTAAAATCAGAAAAATAAAAGAAAAAAGAGAATAAAAATTATTAATGTCTGACTGTCCCATAATATCATGACTACCACACTATTAGTATTTCCATCACTTCTTGACATCTCTCTGCAATCATCAGATTTCATGGTTTCTATACTTGCATCTGAAACTCCTATGTCTAACTCTGAGTGACTTAACATCACTATTATTGGTGCTATAGTATTTTTGTGAGCATCAAAACTTCTGGGCTCTAGCAATTTTGAACTCTATCTTTGCTCTTCAAACATTCAGACTAATTCTATAAAACTTGTAGAAGCTTCTTATCTTTTCAATGTCCCTTCTGAGTATCATGAATTCACTGATATTTTCAGCAAAACTAAAGCTGAAGTTCTTGCTCTTCATCATCCTTATGACCTCAAAATCAATCTGGAAGAAAATGTTTAACCTCTAGTTAGCCCCACATACTCACTTTTAGCATCTGAATAAGAAGCTATCAAGGAATTCATTGAGGAAAATCTTAATATAGGTTTCATTCAACCAACCTCATCTCTATATGGTACACTGGTCTTATTTGTTAAGAAGAAAGATGGCTCACTACATCTCTGTGTCAACTTTTGTCAAGATCACAAAAAGTCAACTTAGTTTTTTCTTATTTTCTTATTTTTATTTCTTATTTTCTTTTGAATTATTTTACATTTTCTATTTTTAGAACTCTGGGGTTAGAGTTAGAGTAATGATTGGTCACACTGTCACATCAGTCACATCTGATGGTGTGATTGTAACATTGATCATGAAACTTAAGAGAAAGAAGTAGAAGGTTCTAGAACAAAGTGACATCATATAACATGGACACCATATGTTAACCTCATACCTTACACATGGTCATTTAGGATAGGATGCACAGTACTTAGCATAGACCATCTGTAGGAGTATATAAGATCATAACAGTATATACACCACATACTGACCTCATGCTTAACATATGGTCATTTAGAGTAGGGTGCACAGTAGTTAGTACAGACCATCTGAATAAGTATATAAGGTAGTCTACTTTGTACAGAGCTCTTTATTGAGTTCTCTTGTGTTTATTCTAAAACAAGAGTTTGATCTTTTGTTCAACCCTAAGGATCTAAGTTTATAACAACTTTCATGGTCTTAACCACATCTCCAAAAAGAATTGCTATCTACTCCTACTCATCTCTAACCTACTGGACTCATCTTGCAAAGCTTGGGTTTATTCAAAGATAAATCTTTGCCATGTTTACTATTTAGTTTGTGTCACAAACTTCATTCAGCTTGTATCTCCACAACCAGTAGACCAATTTTCACAAACTAAGTTATGCTGGAAAGCCCCAAGTAACGGCTATCTGTACATATGTAGGATGTACAAAAGTGACAACAAATGACTGAGATATTAGGCCATCAGTAGCTGTAAAAGCTTTGTCTGCTAATATCTCATGAATGGCTAAATGAATTTGCACTATTGAACTTGTGTTGGAAAGTGCTCATCAATCTGTTCCCAATAATATATGATGTGTCTCAAAGTGATAAGTGTTGGTAGAGATACAAGCATATCAATATAGTAACATAATTAGTTACCTTCTAAAATTAGCCCAACAGCTCCCATCAGGTATGAGTTTTGATCATGTGATGGCAATAGCTTGCATATGGACCATCACTCTTTTGTATATATACCTCTATATCTAAGAACTAGACCTCAGACTTAATAACATCAATTATTTCTATTAATACTTTCTATCATCTATCATCATCACATCCTTATACTGAACCCCTGGAACACTATTCAGTTTAAATATCACAACCAGTGAGTATCTTATTTGTAATACTATAAATATATGGTCCATGCTAACAATCAATAACCCTACTCTAATGTTTATACTTTCACCATGCATCAACTTCATATTTTCCATAAGGACACCATACTATATATGCATGTTCTGACATTATCCTTCTAGTCTTTTCTAGCTAACTCTCATCTAGTCTAGGTCTATAATCTCACATCATGTGATATGTCCTGTGACCACAGTCATGTGTCTCTTCATTATCAAAGAAATATAAAAAGAAAAAGAAAATAAAAATCAAAAGAAAAGAAATCTTAGATTAAGAAAAATAGATAAAAGAAAATAAAAATGTTAGTGTCCCAGCATACTATAACAGTATCCCCCTCTTAAGGTTCTACCTCTGGAGAAACTTGCCTCTCCTTTTTCTATCTCCTTTTCTTTCTATCTTGCCCAATTTTTCTCTAACTTCTTCAAATACTCATCTTCAAACTTGTTATCATCCCATCCAAACAAAATTCTGACTGTATATTTCCCTAGTAACTCACTCCTCTTAAACTCTTCTGCCTCTGAATTCAATTCTACTACTTTATGTTTTCCTTTTCTCTTTTCCACTCATCATATTTCTTCTTTCCTTATCTTTTTCTCAAATTTCTCCACTAAGTCCATTGTATTTTTTAAATTTTCTAACCTCTCTCAAGTGTCTTCCTCTGCTGTATAACTCTTTCATCTCACTAGATACTTTGGTTTCCCTCTCCTCTCCTATCTATTCAAAATATTCTCTACTTCATACTCTTTCTTCCCCTCTATCTCTATTGGAAGAGGTAGAATCTTCTTTTGTCTCTCTATCTGCTCTCAATACTTCACTATTCTTCTCACATTAACCACTGGATGTGTTCTTAATAACGTCAGTAACTCCAACTCTACCACATTCTCTAATATAATTTTCTTAACTATATAAGGTTCAATATATTTCTCTGTCAACTTCTTTATTACTCTTTTCATTAACTTCATTAGAAAGTCCTTTGTACTTATCAACACTTTATCTCCTACTTTATATTCTTTTACTTCCTTCCTATTTCTATCCACATATCTCTTTATCTCTTTCTATGATTTTATCAACACTGCTTTTGCTTTCTTATATCTATCCTTTATTTCCCTTACAAATTCTTCTGCCTTCACATACTTTTCCTTTTTTCTAATATCAAAACCTATCCTTGATTCTCTCCCATAATTGACTTTAAATGATAATGATTTCATTGCTATATGTATCTTGTTGTTGAAGGCAAACTCTGTAGTTACTAACTATTCCAACCAATTGTTTTGTCTATGATTAATATACATTCTCAGATACTATTCTGGCTTCTGATTTGTTCTCTCCATTTGTCTATCTATCTGAGGGTGATAAGCCATAGATAGCTTGGTTTCTATTCCCAACATTTCATTCAACTCTTTCATCAATCCTACTGCAAACTGAGGCCCTCTATATCACACTCTCTGGCAATCCATACAACTTCTATATGTTATCTCTAAACAACCTTGCTAACCCCTCTACTATTATTTTTTCTGTTGTTACCACAAAGTACAACATTTTTAAAAACTTATCACAGACTACCAAGATTAAGTCATTGTCAGAGTTGCAAGAAGGAGACTTAGTTCTTTTCTCATTTTCTTCCTATTTTCTATTCTCATTTTCTATTTTTAGCACCTAGGAATAGGGTTAGTGACAACATAGGTCATGTAGCACAGAAAAGATTCTAGAAGGATGATGTCATACCACATGCAGACCTTATGGCCAACATATAGTCATTTAGGGTAGGCTAGAAATAGCTAGCACAGACCATGAGGATTCAGTATATAAAGATAGACTATGCTGTACAGAGTTCTCCATCGAGTTCTCTTGTATAAACCCTATACAAGGTTCTTCTTCTGTCCAGTACTAAAGGCTTAAGTTGTAACAGTCATAGCCTTTTGACATTGGTAACTTTGTAATAAAATATGTTGCCATAGTCTTTCTAGTATCTTATTAAGCCTTAATTTTCCTGCTAGCATTTCCACTCTATTCTTCATTCTCTAACATTGATCATATCCTTCTACATATTGCTTTACCTCTTTTGTAACTCCCAGCTACCAATAACTTCTAGTGACCAACTCTACCATCTTTCAATGTCCTCAATGTCCTGCTATCAGTATATCATGATGAATCTGAATGATTTCCAATCTCAACTTTTCATCACTTGTGTTACAATTTAGTAATCTTAGAGTTGATCAAAGAAGGGCATCTTATATTAGAATTAATACAAGAGAACTCAATAGAGAACTCTGTACAGTATTGTTTATCTTATATACTCAAAGTCTATAGACCATGTTCTACTACTTTAGCCTACTCTAAATGACTATATATTTGCCCTAAAGTTAGTATATGTTAAATATACTATATAACATCATTCTTTCTTCACTACCACATGACTTGTGACTGTGACATGTGACAGCATGTCACACTAAACCTTAACCTTGAGTTCAGAAAGTAAAAGAAAAGAAATTGAAATTGAAAAAAACTCAAGTTCAGACTTTACAACTTTGATATTACCTTCTCTTTAAGGTTCCTACTTCCAGAGAAACTATTAATTTTTCCTGCTGTCTTATCTTTCCCTTTCTATTTTGCCTAATTTCTTTCTAACTTCCTCAAATATTCCTTTTCAAACTTTCTATCATCCTATCTGTATAATATCTTCACTATATACTTTCCTAATAACTCTCCCCTCCTAAGGTATCTTTCTTCTATCCTATCTATCTTTTCTTGCCTTCTAACTTCTACATTTACCCTTTTCTCAAATTCTGCTACTACTTCCTTAGTATTCTCCAAATCTTCTTCTCATTCCCAACTATTGTGTTCTGCTGTAAACCTCTTCCAATGGACCAAATACTTTACTACTCCTCTCAATTTTCTTTTATTTAATATCATTTTCACTTCCCATTTCTCCACTTCTTCTACTTTTACCAGTTTTACTTCTTCTTTTTTCTGTCCCTCCACTTACTTCTTGTATTACACTACTTGACTAACATTCACTATCTGGTGATATCTTATCAAATTAGACAGTTGTAATTTGACTGCATTGGTGGATATTACCTCATCAATAGTATATGGGCCTATATATCAGTCCACTAACTTCTTTGCCAGTCTTTCCTTGAATACCAAGTCTTTTGTACTTAGTATTACACTATCTCCTATTTTCCATACTTCTGCTTTCTTTCTTTCTCTATCTGCTTGCTGTTTCATCTCCTCTTGTGCTCTTTTCAAAGCTATTCCTGCCTCTTCTTGTACCTTTCTTATCTTTCTGCAAACTCTGTTGCTTTCTCTATCTTTCCTTTTCTCCTCAGATCTATTTCCATTTTCAACTCTCTACTGTAATTTTCCATGAATGGAGACACTTTAGTTGTTGAATATGTCTTATTGTTAATTGCAAACTCTGCTGTGTCAAAGATAAAAGCAGTGAACTTAATTTATTTTTCTTTTCTTTTCTATTTTCATTTTATTTTTGATTTATTTTCTATTTTTCTATTTTTAGAACTTAGGGTTAGGGTTAAAGTGATGATTGGTCATGGTCACAAATTACAAGATATGATAGAAGAAAGTAGAAGATTCTAGAAGAAGTGACATTATACAGCATATACACTATATACTGACCTCATGCTTAATACATGGTTGTTTAGAGTAGGCTGCACAGTAGCTAGCATGGACCATCTAGTTAGGTATATAAGGTAGACTACTTTGTAAAGAGCTCTCTATCAAGTTTTCTTATGTTAACCCAATACAAGATTTTACTCATTGATCCACTCTAAGATCTTTGAGTCATAACATGCTAACACCAACTATTCTAGCCAATTCTTTTGTTTTTGATCTATGAAAAATCTCAAGTACTATTCTAATTCATCCTTTTTGTTTGACCATCTGTCTGAAGGTAGAATGCTGTTAATAATTTCATCTCAATTCCTAATATACCATTCAACTCTTTTGTTATCTCTGCTACAAACTATAGTCTTTTATTCAACACTATATCAAGATCGCAAGAAGTGGACTTAGTTTTTTTCTTATTTTCATTTTTTATTTTCATTTTATTTTTGATTTATTTTCATATCTTCTATTTATAGAACTTAGGGTTAGGGTTGATGATTGGTCATAGTAAATGGTCACAGATCATGAGATATAGGGAAAAGAAATAGAAGGTTCTAGAAGAAGTGACATTATACAGCATGTACACCACATACTGATCTCATGTCTAACACATGATCATTTAGGGTAGGATGCACAGCAACTAGCATGGACCATCTAAATAGGTATATAAGGTAGACTACTTTGTAAAGGGCTCTCTATTGAGTTCTCTTGTGTTACCCAATACAAGATTCTTTTCTTAAGGCAACTCTAAGTCTTTTGAATTGTAACACAATATACTTTCCAGCAACCTATATAGCTTCCACACATTATTTTTGAACAATCTTACCAATCTCTCTACTAATGTTCCCTCTGTTGTTGCTATATGTTATGATTGATGCCTCCTGTATACAGCATGGACTAGGGTCAAGGATAGTAACGACATGATCAGTTATGCTGCAAGTGTCTCAGTTAGCACCTCATGTAGTAGGTGTAATGTCCTTATCTCTACCTCATATATTATGACTCATCTACATCATATACTCTGAACACTTTCCTCGTGGGCTTTTATTATATATAGTGTAGATACTATACTGTATTCTTACACTTTACCAATTGAACATACTCTTACTTCCTTTCTCAAGTCTTTACCTAAGTTACAACCTAAGCCAAGTCTAAGGTCGTAACACTATAAAATATATCATTTTGGACAACCTATTGCAGACCACTAGAATTGTATCTTTTCCAGCTACTAATAGTAACTTTGTAATAAAGTCCACCATCAGATATGTCTATGGTTTTTCTGAAACTTCACTCAACTTCAACTTTTCCATCAGTATCTCCATCTTATTTTCATCTTCTAACACATATCACAACTCTCCACATATTTTCCCACATCTTTAGTTACTTCTGGCTACCAATAATTCTTTGTTACTAACTCCATTGTCTTCCACTTTCCTTCATGTCCTGCTACTGGTACATTGTGGTACAACCAGATTATCTCTACTCTCAACTCTTTATCCTTTAGCATGTACACTTTTCCCTCTTTTAATACTAACTTTCCTTCTATCTGCCATTCCTCTCCTTGTAACATCTTTACTCCTGCTTTCTTCATCTCTTCTACTACTTGAACTACTTCTTTATTCTTACTCTTAGCTTTTTTTATTTTTTCTACTATATCTACTTCAGATCCATCTATTACTACTATATGTAAATTATGAATCCAATAGTCTTTAATAAGTACTTGATCCTCATTATCCCTTTCTATGTATATTTTTCAGTCCAGTCTCCTACTTAATCCATTTACCTTTCCTATTTTTGTTCCTAGAATATGTTTTAAAGTGAAATCAAATCTTAACAGGTATGATGCCTAACAAGCTTGTCTTTGGTTCAACTTCTACACTTTTATGAAGTATTCTAAGTTTTTATAGTCTGTCCAGACCTTAAACTTGTATTTTGCATTTTTCAGCAAATATCTCCAATTTTCCAATCCTCTTATAACTGCCAACATCTCCTTATTATAAATTTCATAATTTCTCTCTGTCTCATTTAGAGATTTTGAGAGAAATGCTATTAGTCTTTATAACCTGTCTTCACATGCTATAGATAATACATCTTCTGTAGCATAGTCCAATGCATCTACTTCTATCCTTATTTTTTGATCTGAATTTGATGTTGCTAACACCAGTTCTTTTATAAACCTCTTCTTTAACTCCTTAAATGCCTTCTTCTATTTCTCTATCTATTCCCACTTCTAGTTCTTCTTTACCATATTATGCAATGGTCTAACTATGGTTGTAAAGTCTTTAATAAATTGATAACAGTGATTTGCCAATCTAAGAACTTTTGTATATTTTTGACTCCTTTTGGAGTTGGCCAATCCAAAACTCCTTTCACCTTTTCTTCTTCTATTTTAATCCTATCTGGCTCTATTACTACTTCTCGAAACCCTACTTCCTTCACTTTCCATTTGCACTTTTCTGGTTTCACATATAAATCATTCTCCACTAATCTCCTTACTACTTTTTTTACTAATTTGTCATATACCTCTTCTGCTTCTGTCCCAATAATTATGTTGTCAATAAAACTCACCACTTTACTAGTATTGATAAGTGTTGTAGCAACCACTAGACACAAAGTCCAATAGCAGCACTACTAGTAAATCTCACAGTTGGGATATCTAGTGGGGAACACGAGTTATATATTCACAAGAGAACTTGACAGGGAGCCACAACAGTATTCTACCAACTATTTATATAAAGTCCTTCTGGTCCATGCTATGACTTCTTTTACACCTACCCTAATGTTTATGTCCTGTCCTCATGTCCATTACTCATCTTCCATATGTCTTTCTTAAGGCCACCATGCCATGTCTATGTGTCCTGACATCATACTCTTTAATCTCCATCATACATGTGTGCATCATATATATACTATAAGGAACCCATGTCTTTTGACATCATTCTAACCCTAGACTCTTCCCAATTCTTCTAGACCCTAAGTTCTTCCAGACTGCTCTAGACTTCTTTAGGCCTATGACATCATGTCATGTAACTTCCCAGTCACATGCCCTCTCTTCTCTCATTGTAGACTAATAATATAACTACTGTCTATAACTTATCTCTTACCTAACCCTAACCCTAAAGTCTGTCCATACTTTCGTCTTATAACAATGAGATCCTATAGTATTTCATTTATTATAGTCTGGAACATTGCAGATAAGTTTGTCAAGCCAAAAAACATCACTATTAGTTCAAATGACCCCTCTAATGTCATAAATACTACCTTCTACTTGTCTCCTTCTTTTATTCATATATTATTATAGCCCCATCATAAGTCCATCTTTGTAAAGACCTTTTTTGTACTAATGTTTTCTACTATATTCATAATTAAGGGTAAAGGATAACTATTTTTTACTGTCCATTTATTTAGATACCTATAGTCCTGTACTATATGCTTCTTTCCATCCTTCTTTCCTATAAGAAATACTGGTGCTATTTGAGGCAACTTCAAGGGCCTGATATACCCTTTCCTCAATTATTCTACTATGAACTTGCATACTTCCTCTCTCTTCTCTCAACAATGGATATACTCTCCCCTTCCTTGGCACAAACTCTTTCTTTATTTTAATAGCATGATTCTATAACTTCCTAGTAGGCATCTATTTGCTGGTCTTTTTTCCAAAGACTTGGATTCACTTGTGAAAGTGTTTTGGTACCAGCTTTCTTGCTTCTTCTTCTGACCTTGCTACTTCTTCCTCTTTATCCCAAATTTCCCATTCCTCTATTATCTTCTTTACTTCCATTGCTCTTTTCTTCTTTGGTTTTTTTCTCTCTTCTTTTTTCTTCTACTCTTTCTCCTCTTGTTTCTTCTCTTCTTCTCTCTACTTCTGCCATCCTGACTTCTCCTGCTTCTGTCTCCATTGCTTTCCATGTTCTTCTGGACATCTTGTCATTTTTACTTCTCCTGTCCTCTAGTCAATTTCAGGATTATAGTGAGCAAGCCATGGCATTCTCAAAATTATGTTCCACTTCTATCCTCTTATCATATCTATCTCCATTCTTTCCCTATATCCCTGGTAATAAATATTGACCTCCACTGTATGTTCTATTAGTCCTTCTTTATTGAATATTCTGTCCATATTCCTCATATATATAGGTTCTTCTATTTTCTTCAACTTGAATCCCTGCTTCCTTGTAAACTCCAAACTCATAACCAACTCTGTCACCCCACTA
Organism: Leucocoprinus gongylophorus; assembly: GCA_022457215.2. Classification (NCBI taxonomy): domain Eukaryota; kingdom Fungi; phylum Basidiomycota; class Agaricomycetes; order Agaricales; family Agaricaceae; genus Leucocoprinus; species Leucocoprinus gongylophorus. The sequence goes on from JAJOHK020000080.1 coordinate 28,856, forward strand.
TCCAACAATGCCTTCACTATAACTCCCTTCTATATATCAATCCTTTCCAACCCTATTTTCACTGTTACTTCTCTTAACATATCTCCATTGTTCAGACTGCAGCAAGATGTATTATCCACTACCTTAAAAAGCATTGCAAATCTGCTATAATGATTGAGACCTAATTGAGGACTATTAGATCTTCCTCTCCTTTTAAATTGCTTTGTCCATTATTCTGATTGTTTTTATATTCTATTCTCCTTCCTTAGCCCATAATTTATTTTCTACAATTTCATACTAGGTGGCCAAATCCTCCACAACTATAACAATTTCTCTTTCTATCCACATCCATTACATATAGGTTCTGAGGTATAACCCCTGCTTGCTGACTCAGGAGTACTATCTCTGCATTTGTTCTTTTTACCTCTTCTATCAGAGCAGGCTCTGTTGGCACTTGCTGTTAAGGAGTCTCTTATCTCCTCAGCCAAACTTGAGGCTATGACATTTGTTACCAGTATATCTATGTATTGTTCAACCTTAGAGCTAGTAGCTCCTGCTCTCTTTGCCCCCTCAATCTTTCTTTTTCTCACCTGCTTTTCCTTTAGTTCTTATCTAAAGAAATTGCTCTGTCATACCATTGTTCAATGGAGTTAGGTTGTTGTTCAGACTCCATAAGCTTTTAGCAGATTATCCCATTCATACTTCTCTTAAATTTTTTGACTAAAGGTCTTTCTTCATATCTGCTATCTCTTGCTACCCTTCTGAATTCTTGCACACATTCCTCTATTGTTTTTCCTTCCTGCTCTATCCTCTTCAGTTCTACTACTTTGACTGTTTCTTTATCTTCCCCTCCAAATTCCTTTCTTATATCTGCCAAAAATTCCCCTGCTGTCTCATATTTCAATAGTTCTTCCTCTAGATCTTCCAAAATTTTTTCCTTCCACACATCTGCTGATCCTTCTTACATGTATGACAGAATCTACTAAATCTGTTCTTCCACTGCTATTCCTTCTATCTTCATCCTGATGTACAACTTACATGTTATAATAAAACATGAGACCTTTCCTGGGGCCCCATCAAACACTTGTGGCTTAGCCACTTCTGTGCTCACTTCTCCTGTTTCTTGTGCTGTTAGTAAAGCTTGGATTTGTGCCTACAGTGTTGCAAGCTGTTCCTATTGTTGTTGAGCTAAAAACTTATAGTTGATTTGGTTGTGTTAGCCTATAACATATAGTGGTAGTGAAATTGGAGATGGTAATGATAATAATGGTAGTGGTGTTGGAGGAGAAGACATATATAGAGGTAATAGAAAGGGGCTGGTATTAGCTTCACTTTCTGATTTGTACTTGGAACTTGAAGCAATCTCAGTAAGTGTTAGTAGACCCTCTTCTTGTTCCACCTTGCACTGTCTACTGACTACTTCTACTACCAACTATGTCAAGATCGTTGACGGTGGACTTTATTTTACTTTCTCTTTTTGTTTTTATTTTACTTTTTGTTTCTTTTTCTTTTTCATTTTTCTATTTTTAGAACAACTCAGGTTAGGGTTTATCAGTCACGCTGTCACATCAGTCACAAATTGATGGAGTAGTCACAAGACTGATCACGAGACTTGGGAGGATGAAGTAAAAGGTACTAGAATAAAGTGACGTCATACAGCATGGACAACACATGCTGGCCTCATGTAATACTCATGGTTATTTAGGGTAGGGTGCACAGTAGTTAGCACGGACCATGGGCTATAGTATATAAGGTAGATTACTTTGTCTTAGGAACTCTATCGAGTTCTCTTGTGTTACTCAATACAAGAGTTGTTTTACTATCCCACTCTAAGGATTTTAAGTCATAACAAACTACTGCCTTAAAGAAGATGTAAACTATTTTGACCTAAGAAAGTCATTCTACTCTAAGCAAGATCTTAAGGATATCTGCTGTTCCCTTGCATAAACAGGCCATAAGTGGGTCTATAGCATAGAACTGATATTTGAAAAGAGTATGTAACATGTCCACAAAAGATAATACATCTAAAAGGTACCAGTGGGCTTTGATACAATCAAATAGCTAGGCTTTCCCTGCATAACTAGTATTCCTCTTATGCCTAGGGCCTGGCAACTCTTCTTGACTAAAAAGCAGTGTTGCCCTTCAGTCAAGGATAATAAGAGAATAAGAGTGTGAGAGGATCTTGTATTAGACAATCTCAAGAAAAGGAATTGAGTTCTAATGTTATGATTTAGTAACCTTAGGGTTGATCAAAGAAAAAAACCTTATATTAGGGTTATCACAAGAGAACTCAATAGAGAACTCTGTACAGGATTGTCTATCTTATATACTAAAAGCTTATGGTTCATGCTCTACTACTTCAGCCTACTCTAAATGACCATATGTTAAACATGCTGTATGATATTATCCTTCCTTTGCTACCATATGACTTATGACTTATGACTGTGTTATGTCACACTAAACCTTAACCCTAAGTTCAGAAAGTAAAAGAAAAGAAAAAGATGTTAGAAAAAACTCAAGTTCAGACTTTGCAACTTTGACACCTCAGAACATATACCTTTTCCTCTTTCAGTACTAAATCATCCTCTATTTGCCATTTCTTATTTCTCAATACCTTCACTCCACCCTTCTTCATTTCTTCTACTGTCTTTATCACTTCATCATCCTTTGCTTCCAATTTTTTAATTTTCTTAATTATTTCTTCTTTAGCTCTCTCAATCAACAACTGTTCCTTTTCCATTGCTCTAATCTCCAGCCACTTCTTTTTCAACATTACTTGATTTTCATTATCCTTCTCTATCTCCTCTACCCAATCTACTCTCCTACTCAAACTATCTGCTCATCCCATACTCTTGCCAACCACAGGCTTCAAAGTGAAATCAAATCTTAACAAATATAAAGCCCATCTAGCCTGCCTTCAATTTAATTTCTGAGCTTTCATGAAGTATTCTAAGTTCTTATGATCTATCTAAATTTCAAACTGATTCTTGGCTCCTTCTAAGAAATGCCTCCATATTTCTAAGCACCAAATAATCACTAATATTTCTTTATTGTGAATCTCATAATTTCTCTCAGCTTCATTCAATGATTTCAAAATATAGGCAACTGGCCTTCACTTCTCATCCTCACACTTCATCAATAATACTCCACTTGTAGCAAAATCTGGTGTATCTGCCTCTATTCTTATCTCTCTATCCAAGTCTGGTGTTACCAAGACTGGTTCTGTTGTAAACCTCTTCTTCAACTCTACAAATGCTTTCTGCTGCTTCTCTTCCTAGTTCTACTTTATCTCTTTCCTCATCATCTCATGCAACAGCTTTGCTATTTTTGCAAAATCTTTGACAAATCATCTATAATAGTTTGCCAACCCCAAAAACTTCTGTATATCTTTCACACTCTTTGGCACTGGCCAATTTACCACTCTTTGAACCTTCTCCTTTTCCATTCTTACACCATTTGGCCCAATTATCACCTCTAAAAACCCACTTCTCTAATCTTCCACACATATTTCTCTAGTTTCACAGATAAATCATTTTTCTCCATCCTTCTTAATACTTTCTTTATAATTTCATCATGTCCTTCCTATGTCTCTGTCACTATCATCACATCATCAATAAATGCTGCTACTTCTTCTTTCTCTATCATATCTCTAAGCATGTCATTCATCATTACCTGGAAAGTTGCTGGTGAGTTTGTCAACCCAAAGAACATTACTGTTGGCTCAAAATCCTCTTCTGGCATAGAAAACACTGCCTTCCACTCATTTCCTTTCTTGATTCTCATATTGTTATACCCCCACCATCAATCCATCTTCATAAACACCTTCTTCTTTCCTATACCATCTATCAAATCTGAAATTAGTGGCAATAGATAATTATTTTTAATTGTCCAGCTGTTCAGGTATCAATAGTCCTGTACCATCCTCTTCTTACCATCCTTCTTCAACACAAAGAACACTAGTGATGTCTGTGGTGACTTTGATAGCCTAATATATCCCTTCCTCAACTGATTATTCACAAACTCCTGAACTTTCTCTCTCTCTACTCTTGACAATGGATATATCTTTCCCTTTTTTGGCACAAAATCTTCTCTGAGATCTATGACATGATTTCTAGTCTTCCTCATCAGCATTCTCTCTGACTCTTTCTTCTCAAACATCTTCAAATACTTTTGGAACTGTCTTAGAACCATCTCTTCTACTATTCTTAACTCTATCAAATCTTCTTCCTTTTCTTCCACTATTCTTGCTATTGCTATCTCTTCCTCTATTGTCAGTCTTCTAAACTCTTCTCTCTTTTCTTTCTCTCTTTTTTCCTTTTGTCCTTCTCTTTCTTCTTGTTTCTACCATCCTGGCTTTGTCTGCCTTCCTATTCTCTATTTCTTTCCACACTCCTCTAGATATCTTGTCATCTGTACTTCTCCTATTCTCTGATCTATTTCTGGGTTATGGTGTGCTAGCCAAGGCATACCCAATATTACTCTCTATTTCTGACCTCCAATCACATCTATCAACATTCTCTTCTTATGTTCCTTGAAATATATCTCTACCTTCATTGTATCTATAATTAGCCCCACATAATTTAATATTCTATCCACATTTCTCACATATACTAGTCATTCTAACTTTGTCCTCCTAAATTTATACTTCCTTGCAAACTCATCACTCATCACTAACCCTGTTACTCCATTATCCAATAATGCCTTTATCACAATTCTTTCTTTCTCTTCTTCTTGCTTCAATCTTATCTTCACTGTCACTTCTCTCAATACCTTTTCTTTTTTCTTCTTCTTCTCTAATTTCATCTGTCATACTTTTACTATCCTCTTAGCTCTTTCTTCTCTCAAAATTACTTTCCTATCTTTTCTTACTTCACTTCCTTCTCCTCTTTACACTACTTTATTTCTCAACACTTCAAATTTATTTAAGAGTACCTATACTAATCCTTCTTTCTCTACATTTCTACAATAATAGGTAATATGCCCAAATCTTTTATAAGCAAAACACTTCCTTTCCTTCATTGCTCTCTGTATATTCTCCTTTCTTCTCCTTTCTCTCATCTCTTATTGTCTCTACTCTTTTTCTGCTCTTTTCTCTTCTACTTTCCTCCACTCATCTTCTATTCTTTTCCTCTCTTCTTCTTCTATTTCTTCTCTTCTTATTTGCTCTTCTTGCTTTTTTACTTCTTCCTTTTTCATCAACATCACCAACATTCTCTACAGTTCCAATATTTTTATATTATTTTCTGTTATTATTTTCAACATTCTAACTGCCTCTTCTTCTCCCATTTCCCTAACCATCTCAGCTGGCTCAAGTCTACAATACTGTTTGTTGCCATAATATTTGACAACAGAAATTTATCTCTCTTTCAAATATGTTTCTGAAATTCCTCTGTAAGTGCTAGCTGGTATTCTTCTTACCTGACCTTATATTGTCTACTGCCCTACTAACTACTGCCCTAATGAACACTGGCTAATATCTCTAAAAAGGAAATCTCTAAACTAGGCATTTCCTTACTGGACAACATTGCTGTTCTGTATGAACTGATTACAATGAAACTAGTAGTATAAGCCTTCTACACAAATATAACTATCTACCATGCCTATAAAAGATAACTGATATAAACAAGTGGGCTACTATGCAAATGACTGGCCAAGCTTTTTCTACCTGACTAATATACCTCTTAAGCTTAGAGCCTGGCTATATGTCTTCTTGACTAAGGAACATGCTGTTCCTTGGTTGAGGATGAATAAGAGTCCATGTAATGCAGAGTCTCTAAAGGATAGTCAGGTTCTAATATTGTGGCAACCACTAGTCAAAAGACTAATACTAACACAAGTAATAAATCTTAAAATAGATATCAAGTAGAGATTATAAGAGAACTCAATAAAGAGTCTCTAATGTATTGCTACCCTATTTATACTATAGATGCTGACAATTAATAACCTTACCCTAATATCCATGCTTTCACCATGCATCAACCTTATATCTTCCATAAGGATAACATACTATATATATGTGCCCTAATGTTATCCTTCTAGTCCTTTCTAGCTAACTCTCATCTAGTCTAGGCCTATAACCTCACATCATGTGATATGTCCTGTGACCACAGTCATGTGTCTCTTCATTATCAAAGAAATATAAAAAGAAAAAGAAAATAAAAATTAAAAGAAAAGAAATATTAAATCAAGAAAAATAGATAAAAGAAAAGAAAAATGTTAGTGTCCCAGTACACCATAACATCTTTCTTTATTTCAAGCCTCAGATGATTTATCTTAAAGTTAGCTTTGCAATACTATGCTATTTTTCTATAATGTTCTAGTTTGTACAGACTATTATATTTTTGATATTTTGATCTATGCATGTAACATATATATGTAGTATAACCTCACTTTCAACAGTTCTTACACTGAGAAATACCAAGGTTTATATTAGTTTTTCTAATTGTAGCAATATAATGTTCTATATTAAAATCTGTACTTCTAATCAATCTCATGGAGTTCTAAATAACATCTTTCTGTGGTGCCCAATAACCCAGAGTATGTGCAGTAGTTGTTATGGTACATTCAAACTCTAGTATTTTATTTTGATTTTATTTTATTTTTCTCTATTCTCTTTGATTTGATTTTTCTTTTATTTTATTTTTGATTTTAATTTCTTTTTATTTATTTTTTCTTAGACAATGAAGATGTATATGACTCAAAAACACTTCTTTCCCTCATACCACCATCTTACATGATAGCGCCTAATAGAGAATTAGTGAATAAATCACTTTTCAATTTTCCTACTCATATGATTTCTTTTCAAAACACCAATTTACCAACTGTGGAAATTTTCAATAATACAGGGATGGACTTCTTCAAAAAACAAACTTCTGACAATTATGATGAGGTAAGAGGTAGAAAGCTCACACAAAGTCCAAATAGCTCTAGAGATGCATCAATGGGCTTCTTAAGGTCATCTACTTCTTATCATGAAAGAATGGTGAGGAACAACGATATGGATATCGACAACAATAACAAACCTTCTCCTAAACTGTCCTATGAGATACTTCAAGAGAAAGAAATCCATCTTAGTAAGGCAACTGAGACCCAAACTAATATAAGGCCTCCTCATGACAACCTCATTGTTGACAACTTCCCTCAATGTGATTCTGGTAATCACTCCACCTCGACTCCTCCTCAAGGCTCAACTACACATAATAATGAAAATCTCTTCATCAATATTCAATTACTATATAACTCTGATATACCTACTGATCTAGAAATCTGGAATGGCAGATTTCATCCAATCTCCCTTCATAGATCTATCAAACACATTGCATCTGATGTCAAGAATATCAAAAATTCTTTAAAATTCATGGCCAAATACATTTCAAACAAACAAATTAAACCGTCTAAGGCAAATGATCTAGATGACTTTAATAGTATAGGCAATACAGTGTGGAACTTCATTTCATCCATATACAAATCTAACTAGGATGCACTTTTCACCAATAACAAATCTAACACCCTCAGGAGAAAAATTGCAGCCAAATTTACTCCCAAGATCCATTTGGCACCTCAAAGGCCCTCCAAGGAAAATGCAAAATCTACCCCAGCTAGTACCAAAAGAATTCCACCTCTGATCCCAGCCAAGTCTCAAAAGAAAGTCAATGTCATTTCTAAATACTTCAAGAACAAACAACTGGAAATGCAGACTCCTAGAAATAACAAGATGTATACTCAAGCATCCAAACTGAGCACCAGCACATCAGATGTAATCAAAATCAAGGAAATGTTTCCATCCATAGGAGTAAAAAAGATTGGCCAAATTAATGAAATCGTTAAAGGAAACCTCAAACCCAAACATCAGATCAATATGACAACCAAAGGACCATCGCATAAACAAATCATCATCCCTATAAGCAATGATAACATTGTCAAATTTATGAAGAATTCAGCCACTCATGTCATTAACTTCAACAGAAATCTCAGAAATATGAAATATGAAGTTTCAGTGGACTTCATCCGTTCAGACCCAGTTGGTATCACAGTTGTAACTGACAAAGTTTCACAGTCATCTGACCTCATCACCATCAAAAAGTATATCAAGAACTTGGAAAGTATCGACTCAACTCAAGTTGATACACCTCGTCTCCCTCAATCCAAATCCTATCTCAAAATTATAAGAATCTCTTACTTCCCCAATGGCAACTTACAAGATCATCTCAAGGCTACTGACGTCGAAACGATCATCAAGCAAAATCACATCTTCAACAATGTCACTTTTGCATCTAAACCAAGAGTTATTAAAGTATCCCCCAAATCAGACATGGCCATTGTCTAGATCGACATATGGAATGCTCAAAGTGGTGCAAAAGCTAAAGACCTTGTCAATAGGTGCTTTAACATTAGAAGGTTTATTGCTACAATAAGAGGAGCTAATACTAATCCTGGTGTTCTCCAATGCAAAAATTGTTGGAGATGGGGACATTCAACTTTTTTATGTAGAACACAAGAGACCAAATGCATCAAGTATAATGGCCCTCATAAATTGGAAAACCACTGCGAGTTTGGCTGGTATTGTAAAGCCAATGCGAAAGCAAACCCCCTTTGTTTCAAAACCAAAAAGAGCAAACTATGCTCCCACATCTTCAAATGTTTGAATTGTCATGGTGATCATCAAGCAGATTTAACTTTGTGTCTGTTCTGGAAGAATTGATTCAGTAAGGAATGGCAGCAAAAGAAATATTTGAAGATCTGTGAAAACAGTATTAAATCAATCCATTCTGTTGTGAATGGGAACATTCCATTATGATTGTTGACAATTTAAAGATCATATCCCAGAACATTCACAAGAATGCTTTCAACATCAACTCAATCCTCAAAATCTACTCTCACTTTGACATTATCCTTCTACAAGAACCTCCATAGTCCATCATTTGTTCTATCCCCAGCTCTACTTGTTATGAAGAAGAAAATTTAATCAGATTTCCCAACCATCCTAACTGGCTCTCTTTTGTCAGACACCCTATCAACCAGTCAGATCACCCAAGAGTCATAGCCTATGTCAACATTTGTCTTTTCTCTCTTCATTTTTCACTCCGAAAGGACATTATTAATCATAAGGACATTCTTATCTTGTTCTTTTCTAACAATATTTATTTGTATATTATAAATGTCTACTCTGACTCATCTTATTCAGCCTTAAAGTATCTAAAGAATACTGAGGTAAATATTAACAACTTACTCATAATGACGGGATGTTATGGAATGCTTTGGACACTAACATTTTTCTTTTTCTTTTATCTATTTTTCTTGATTTTATATTTCTTTTCTTTTGAATTTCTTTTTCTTTTTCTTTAGTGACGGTGAAGAGGCACGTGATATTGCAAGTCACATGACATGTCACATGATGTGACGTCATAGGCCTGGAATGTAGTAGAAGAATCTGAAAGATGGTGTTAGGACATATATACACAATATGATGGCCTTGAGTAGGAAATGAGGTGGACATGAGGATGTAGCATGGACCATGTATATTCTGTATATATAGGACTCTAATTTAGCAGAGACTCCTTGTTGAGTTCTCTTGTGAAACTCCCACTTGATATCTATCCTAAGAGATTTATTGCTTGTGTAATCATTTGTCTTTGTAATAAGTGGTTGCCACAACACTGGAGATTTTAACATTAGAGATCGTCTTTGGGATTCTTCCTTCCTGCACCATTCATCTATTAGTGAAGATTTACTTATTATTGCTAATTTGTTTGACCTAGAACTGTCTACCCCAACTAACCCTATTCCTACTAGATAATTAGATACAATAGGCAAATCCAATTCAGTTATTAACCTGATATTTCTTTGCAGTGGATCCAGAGAACTCAACAAACACACCATCCATCCTGATTGGTGTCTTTCATCCAATCATATACCTCTCACAATTACCATCCCCATTGCTGAAGAATTCATCCATTCTTTAAAACTCAAAATACCAAAAAACAGCAAGGAAGAAGAAATCTTTGTTAAGGAAATCATCAACATATTCAAAGCCCTCAACACCTTGTCAATTATGAATCACGAGTTGCCTAAATATACCATTAATTCCTTGGCAACCAGAATTGAACAGGTATGGTTATTCAACACCAAAAACATTAATATTACCAAACATTCCAAGAAATGATGGAATGATGACTGTAACTGATCTTTGAGAAAATACAGAGAATCAAGAAATCTCAAAGATTGGAAGTCGTTCAAACACACAGTCAAAACTACTAAAAGGATATTCTTTGACAGCAAAATCCAGGAAATTGCCAACAAGAGTCATGGGCCTTGGAAGTTAATGAACTGGGTCAACAAAAGAAAACTACCAGCAATGGAAACCATCAAACATAATGGTCTTCTATACCTCTCACTTGACAGTTTATGGACTGTGCTTCACTCATCCTTCAACAGTGCTTTAGATTGTCAAGTTGACATCAATGTCCTCGACAAAATTGGTGATAAACCCATTGCAAGTTGGCCTCCGTTCTCAAAAAAGGAATTCAAAATTGTGATCAGCAGCTGTAACAATTCATCTACTCCGGAACTAGACAACCTATCTTGGAATCATCTCAAGTCCATTCTTAAGCATGATGAATGCCTAATCAACATTATTGGAATAGCAAATGCCTGTATTGACCTAGGATATTGGCCAAATCACTTCAAAAAATTGACTATGATAATAATTTCCAAACCTAATAAGTTATCGTATGATTCACCTAAATCTTTCAGGCCCATTGCTCTGCTAAACACATTAGGCAAGCTAATCAAAAAGGTTATTGGGGAGAGAATCCAATTCTATATCACCTCCAATGATTTCATCCACCCAATGTCAAGTTCACAAACAGTAGACTTAGTGTTTCTCTATTTTACTTCTTATTTTTATTTTTATTTCATTTTATTTTTCTATTTTCTATTTTTAGAACAACTAGAGTTAGGGCAAATTGGTCACGCTGTCACATCTGTCACAATCTGATGGCATAGTCACAAGACAGATCACGAGATATAGGAGAATTTAGTAAAAGATTCGGGAATAGATAATATTATACAACATGAACACCACATGTTGGCCTCATGGACTACACATGGTTATTTAGAGTAGGGTGTGCAGTAGTTAGCATGGACCATCTGTAGAACTATATAAGGTAGACTAGTTTGTAGAAGAGTTCTTTATCGAGTTCTCTTGTGTTACTCAATACAAGAGTTGTTCTTTTATCTAACCCTAAAGGCTTAAGTTCATAACACCTGAGCCAACTGGGTGGATTGAAGTCTACTACTGATGCAGGAGTTATTCTCACCCATATTATTAGATCAGGTTGGCAAAAAAGCCTCCTTACTAGTACTTTGGCATTTGATATCTTGCAATTTTTCCCTTCACTGAATTATTGCCTCCTTATAAAGATTATTCAGAAAGCAGACCTCAACATTCATATTGTTGACCTTTTCAACAATTATCTCATTGACAAAAAGACCAACTACTTATGGAACAACTTTTCTTCATATATTTTTAATATAAATATAGGTATAGGACAGGGTTTAGCTCTTTCTCCCATTTTATCAGCATTATACCTTTCACTATTTCTTTATATTTTAGAAAAACATCTAAAAAATCTCCAAATTCCAATCTCCATCATTTCCTTCATTGACAATGGCCTATTTATTTTGCAGGACAAATCTCTTGAAATGTCCAATGCTTGCCTTTTCTATAGCTACAATGTTTTGTCCATTCTTCTGAAGAAATTTAGTCTCATTGTAGAACATTCAAAAACTGAAATTTTTCATTTTTTTAGAGTGCCTGGCCTATTTAACCCACCACCTCTTGATCTCTCTATGCTAGAAGGACCTATTCTCTCTCCTAAGAATTCATAAAAATACCTAGGTTTCATATTTGACAGAAAATTGACATTCCACCAACACATTGACTTCTATTCCAATAGAGCAATATCCTCTGTCAAATATATGAAACTCTTGGGAAATTCATTACAAGGTATTTCACCACTTCAAAAAAGACTACTATATAGAAGCTGTATTCTTCTTATTGCTCTATACGGTTTCCAACTATAGTTTTACAACCACGCCTCTTTATTGTATTCTTTCAAAGCTCTTAACAAAATACAAAGAAGGGTGACCATTTGAATCTTAGGCACCTTCAAAACTTCTCCAACTGAAGGCATTGAAGCACTCACAGGTCTAATCCCCATCAAATCGCACATTACAAAACTTGGAGGAAGATTTCAACTTTGTGCTATGTCTCTTTCTCCCAACCACATAATCTGATCCCTCATGGATTCTCCATTCAGTTCTGACAAACATCATTATTCATCTTTCCTTGAATATTTTACAGAATAACAGAAAACAAAAATCAAAGGTCATCTCATTGATACAAACAACAGATCATATGGTGTTATTTCTTTATTGTCTCCTCTTCATATAGAATTTTCTCCTGGTTTGAGAATCATTGATACTTTTTCTAATTGGTTTTCTTTTAATCTTAGTAATAAAGAAAAAAATGATAAAAATTGTCTTTATCAACTTGACTCAATGGTTATTAAGTCATTATCTATGACATCTACTACTATCACTGTAATAAATACTAGCATTAAGAACAACATCGCCACTGCTATCTCATACACGCACATTCCAAATAGATTTTTATCCAAGATACATCATCATTCAGCATTTGTCACGAGTATGGAAGCAGAATTATTTGCTATTAGATATAGTATCAGTCAAATCTTATTAATAAATAATATCTCAAAGATTATTGTTATCACTGACTCTATTCATGCAGCTAGGAAAATCTTCGACATCTCACCCCACCCTTATACAACAGCTATTTTACAAGACCTTCACACTTTCTTCTCAAAAAATTCAATTAATTCAATAGAATTCTGGAAAAGTCCTAGTTGTACCAATTGGCATCTCTACAAGACTGTTAACCACGAGTCAAAATCATCTAACCATACTCCCATATTCCCATGCAAAATATCTTGGAATTATAGCAAGAAGACTGAATACAATGACATCTGTCAAAACTGGAAAATGACATTTCAAGTATTGGATAGCAAGGATCGTCATTTCCTCAATCTACTTGATGATAATTTCAATGAGATTGAACCCTTGTATGCCAAGGGAGGTCCATGGCTATAATCATTTGGACACTCGAATAGTTTATGTACACAAGCAACAAGAGCTATTACCAATTATGCTCCTATAGGCAAATACAGGCTTAGATTTTTCCCTAGGGAAGAGTTTAAGTATTTGTATGGTTGCTATCCCATCAAATTATAAAGACACATTCTTCATGATTGCAGTAAATTCAATGGCTATTGGAATTCTAGAAGAGATTCTCTCAGCCATTTTGTTATGTTTTTGAAGGCCAATTCTCTTGCTTTTGCTTTCAATGACTCTCCTCTAACCACTAGCATAAATTGACCTTATAGTAAGTCATATTCTATTTTTTTTACCATCTTTTCCTTTTTCTTCTCTGAGACTGTTCATTTAGTTCTTTTATCTTTTTACTTTACTTTTCTTCTCTTTTTCTGTCTCTCTCTATGTATATTTGCCTCTTTTGTATGTAGTTACAAAAGTAGCTACCACAGCCTGCCTACACGCTCCATGTAATAAATTGTTGAATTTAAGAAAATGAATAATATCAAGAAATATGTCAACAGCATATTAATCTTATAATATATATAGTGTACTTATGGACAATGTATGGAATTTAGGGCAAGGTCATTTATCATTAGCATGAGCCATATATATATTATAAATAGAGTAACAATTCATCAAAAACTTCTTATCAAGTTTTCTTATAATTCCCACAAGATACTTTACTCTTAAGTTTGCTTAGTAGTCTATTAGTCATTCTTAGACTAGTGGTCATTACAATAGTGATAAAGTATTATTAGGTTTTTAGTTCTATATTTAAGAACAGAGTCTACTATATATCAGTTCCTCAGTCTGATTATCAACTTAAATTATACTATACTCACACTTATCTATCCAAACTTCTGTTGTCTAAAATTACAACTATACAACATTATTTGTTAAAGCTAAAGTTGACCTATCTATGCAGTACTTCTTTTAACTCCTTCTATAAGCTTGACTTGCTAAGTTTTCTTCTGTCTCTGTCTTTTATGCTACTATCATGAATAAAACTAGCAAGTGCAAATTGTCTCTAATAGGTGTCTAAGTCAAGTAAATTTTACTTAGACTTACACTTTTTTTGAGTTTTTCAACTACTATTCAATATAGAGTAATTTCAGAAATTATCACAGATCTCCTACTTACTCACCACTCATAGCCAAGTACAAGCCAGAGCAGCTACCTTTCCCACAACTCTCATTGCTTTTTTACTGTTCCCAAACAAGCTTAGCTACTAACTATTACTCTCTCTGAAAATGCCACTCTAAATATTACCATCCCAGATACTATCATTATATATACTGCCTTCTCTAATAATGCTATTATTCATGTTGTCCCCTTAAATAATGTCACTATTTATGCTATCCCCTCAAACACTGCCATATCACCAGAAATTGTTATGCCTATTACCTAGATTTTCAAAATGGCCCTACTATCTACAAGAACTATCTGTCACCTAGAGCACACTAATAGAGGTTAAGCAGAAGAGAGGTTATGTTAGAGTACAACAAGAACTATGTAATATTAGCTCTTAACTGCACACTAAAGAATTCAAAGAGAACATTATTAATGTTAGAAATTAACAGAAGATGTAGAAACAATAATATAGAAAATAATTAGAACACATAAAACCTCTAAGAGAGCTCTTGTGAAAGTAAAAGAATAAAGTTAAGTAAAAAGGAATATATGAGTAGCATCCACTGGCAAACACTTTCTCTAACTAACATACTCCTAAACAGCAAATTATATACTATGTAACAAGCTTCTTTGAAAAATCTAATGAATAGATTGCAAAGCTTCTAAAAAGCCTCCAATAATACTATCTATCCTAGGTGATGTAACCTAAAGGCACCTCTCAAGTTAGATCTTACAACTGAAGATACTAACTGATACTTATCTTGCCAGCCTTTTTCAGACTACTAGAATTCTCTAAAACTTGTCTGAAAGTAATAGTAGATATTAACAATACTCACTTAATAAAATAGAAGTTAAAACTAATCTTGAGTAGAGATATTTGAATGGAGTTTCTCACACACTCTCTCTTCTACTTGTGACTTATGTATTAGTCTAAAAATACAAAGAATAGAACTAGAGAATAAAGACTGAAACCATAATGAAGTTTTCTAAGGCTTCATGAGTATATGGCCACTTTTTTATCTACAACCCAATATTAATCTGATAATTGATCTCTACTTACTAGAACCTAGTCTATTCTCTCTTTTCTATTTTCATGGCCACTCCCTCTCATTCCTCCATTCTGAACTCTATTGGATTCTAATATAGTGTATTCTTATCTTATTCAACTATCCAAATGTTCATCACTTAGTAAAAACTCTTCTGTAAGTATATGCTCTTCATAGCTAGTCATTCACAAATAATATTTCTGGTTCCCAGAAATTTCTTCTATTTGAGATTTAGTTTGGTTAATGGCTACCACACTACTTCTTGATTGTTGTTTGCTCAAGGAGATCTAAGGTGTTATCTAGGGGTGTAAGTTTGTTTTGCTAATACCTTCCAAAGAGGTCTTGTATGCTTAAAAATCTTAGGAGATTACTTGTTTTTGTGAAAAAGCATTTTCCAGTATAATAGCACTATCAAAAATATCTATACTTGAATCAGAGGGCCTAACTGTCAAGGTTATAGCTCAATAAGTACAAGCATGTGAGTTTTTTTTTATATATAGGGAAACTTCCACAGAAGATTAAGTAAAATTAGCAGCCACTACCTTTATTAATATAAATGGCCAGCATTAGTACTATATTAATAAAAAAGACTATAATAATCTTCTCTTTCATGAATTTTTAAGTGAATTCTATAACATATTCCTATCAGCAGAATGAGAATCCAAATAACACTATTGCCTTTTCTGTCTTTGCCAAAACAGCCTCCTTTTCTAGAAGTGGCAGACTCAAGTCTAAGACATCAACACTTTACTTCACAGTACAGTTTGTTTTCTTACAGCCCTGGCAATATATACATAATTGGAAACACTTATAAATAAAAAGCTTCAACTAAGTCTAGAAAACAAGCCTATTGCAGAACCTCCTAGTCCTGCCAATATAGCAACAACTCCATAAGAAAAGACCCTTGCAGAGAATAGAAATATTTGTCACTAGCTCTAACAGATTAAGATCTACAACAAATATCTGGCTATGATATGAGAAGCCACTGTCACTGAAAACTAACTTAAACATTGAACAGAGTAAAATACTACCACTTTATTTGTTAACTGGACAACAATAATAAGTATACAGGCATTACATGTTCTACCTAGCAGTAGGATATCAAACACTTAATAAATCTATAGTCTTGGCTACTATAGCCCATCAATTAGTATCTTTTGCCCCAAAAACCAGGAGAGATATTACAACAATGAAGACAAAATCTCTCCAAATGTTCATCTAGGGCCCTATACAAAAGACTAGTAACAACATTGAAAATGAATTCTCTGAGTATATTGAGCCTCTTATTAATACTGGTGCCTAATTAAATCTGATTAGAAGAAATATTATAGAGAAATTAGTAGTTAGAATGAGAATCTTACAACCTATAGTTGGATATTTTGGGAGAGAGGCCTCAAAGAAACTACAATACTAGACTTTATCCATCTTGTCAAGTATGGATTATCTGCCATAGAGGTCAAATACTATTAATACACTTGTTACTGATTGCCTAGCCCATTCAATGTTACTTGGCCTGATATTTCTTCATAACAACAAGCTAATTGTAGATATTGATACAGGAACAATTGTGAATAAGTGCAATAGATATAATATCTAGCAGCTAAGAAATCCCTATAGCAATACCTATAAAAAAGGAAACCCAAAATGAGCTAGATACCAAATTGTCAGAACCACTTTGTCTAGCAGCAATATCTATCCAAGAATATATAGCAGCTAATGAACATCTAGTTAAACCAGATAAACTAAAAGATATTGAATTACAGACTCTAAACAAAAAAGTATTGCTAAGAGTTTGCAGACTGCTTTAGAAAGATTCCCTATATCAGTCAACTACCTATAGATATATACCACCAGATAAAGTTCAAGAACCTATCTATTAGTTTTATAGTACAAATATACTCTTACCTCTAAAAATTATAAGAAGCTTAGAGAATATTGATTGACCAGTACCTTTCAGCTGGCCAAATCTATCTGTCTTTGAGCTTCTACTCTTCTAGTATATTCCTTGTATCCAAATCTACCTCTATAGGCTACTCTCTTTTCCAGCTTTACTTAGACTTCTTACCAAGTGTTATATGCAAGTCCACCCATCCATGTTATGATCTAAAGCTCAAGAGTTTAAGCAATAGAACAACTCTTGTATTGAGTAACACAAGAGAACTCGATAGAGTTCCTAATACAAAGTAGTCTACCTTATATACTATTCCTCATGGTCCGTGC